>JBBPBX010024693.1:0-21546 GCA_038048925.1 Garcialebias charrua
AATGTGGGGACAATGACAGGCAAAGGTAGAGAGCTGGCTGACATGATGCAGAGAAGAAAGGTAGATGTTTTATGTGTCCAAGAGACCAAGTGGAAGGGCAGCAAGGCTCGCAGTATTGGAGCAGGGTTTAAACTGTTTTACCATGGTGTGGATAGAAAGAGAAATGGAGTAGGGGTGGTCCTGAAGGAGGAGTTGGCAAAGAATGTAGTAGAGGTGAAGAGAGTGTCAGATAGGGTGATGTGTCTAAAGGTAGAAGTAGAAGGTCTGATGCTAAACATAGTAAGTGGTTATGCTCCACAGGTTGGATGTGATGAGGAGGAGAAAGATAAATTTTGGAAAGATTTGGATGAAGTGATAGAGAGTATTCCCAGGGAGGAAAGAGTGGTGATTGGAGCAGACCTGAATGGACATGTTGGTGAAGGAAACAGAGGGGATGAGGAAGTGATGGGTAGGTTTGGTGTCAAGGAAAGAAACCAGGAAGGACAGATGGTGGTGGATTTTGCCAAGAGAATGGAAATGGCTATAGTCAATACCTATTTCCAAAAGAGGGAGGAACATAGAGTGACCTATAAGAGTGGAGGAAGGAGTACGCAGATCGACTACATTCTGTGTAGAAGAGGAAACCTGAAGGAGATTGGAGACTGTAAGGTTGTGGCAGGGGAGAGTGTGGCCAGACAGCATCGGATGGTTGTGTGTAGAATGACTGTTGTTGCGAAGAAGAGAAAAAGAGTAAAATCAGAGAAGAAGACCAAATGGTGGAAGCTAAAGAAGGAAGAATGTTGTGAGAAATTCAGAGACGAGCTGTTAAAGGCTCTGGGTGGTAAGAAAGAGCTTCCAAGTGACTGGGCTACTACAGCAACAGTAATTAGAGAGACAGGTAGGAAGGTACTTGGTGTGTCATCTGGACAGAGAATGGATGATAAGGAAACCTGGTGGTGGAATAGTGAAGTGCAGGACGCCATTCAAAGAAAGAGATTAGCCAAGAAGAAATATGACAGTGAGAGGACTGAAGAGAGGAGACAGGAATATAAGGAGATGGGACATAGAGCAAAGAGGGAAGTAGCTAAGGCAAAGCAGAGGGCGTACAATGAGTTATATGGGAGACTGGACACTAAAGAGGGCGAGAAGGACTTGTACCGATTGGCAAGACAGAGGGATCAGGCTGGAAAGGATGTGCAGCAGGTTAGGCTTATTAAAGATGGGAATGGGAATGTTCTAACAAGTGAGGAGTGTGTGATGGGAAGATGGAAGGATTACTTTGAGGAGCTAATGAATGAAGAGAATGAAAGAGAAAGAAGAGTGGAGGTAATAGAAACGGTGGACCAGGAAGTGGGAAAGATTAGTGAGGGTGAAGTCCGGAAAGCTCTGAAAAGAATGAAGAAGGGGAAGGCAGTAGGACCTGATGACATACCAGTGGAGGTTTGGAAATGTCTCGGAGAGATGGCAGTGAGGTTTTTGACTCAAATATTTAATGGAATATTTGAGGGTGAGAAAATGCCTGAGGAATGGAGAAGAAGTGTGCTGGTTCCCATTTTTAAGAACAAGGGTGATGTACAGAGTTGTAGCAACTACAGGGGAATTAAGTTGATGAGCCACACAATGAAGATCTGGGAGAGAGTTGTGGAAGCAAGACTTAGACAAGATGTAACTATCTGTGAGCAGCAGTATGGTTTCATGCCAAGAAAGAGCACCACAGATGCCATCTTTGCTTTGAGGATGTTGATAGAGAAGTACAGAGAGGGTCAGAAAGAACTCCATTGTGTGTTTGTGGATTTAGAAAAAGCATATGACAGGGTACCAAGAGAAGAGGTGTGGTATTGCATGAGGAAATCTGGAGTGGCAGAAAAGTATGTTAGACTGGTACAGGACATGTATGAGGACAGCAGGACAGTGGTGAGATGTGCTGTGGGTGTGACAGATACCTTCAAGGTGGAGGTGGGATTGCATCAAGGATCGGCTCTGAGCCCCTTCTTGTTTGCTCTGGTGATGGACCGACTAACAGATGAGGTCAGGCAGGAATCCCCATGGACTATGATGTTTGCAGATGACATTGTGATCTGTGGTGAGAACAGGGAACAAGTGGAAGAGAACTTGGAGAGGTGGAGGTATGCTCTTGAAAGAAGAGGAATGAAAGTCAGTCGTAGTAAGACAGAGTACATGTGTGTGAATGAGAGGGAGGCCAGTGGAACAGTGAGGCTACAAGGAGCAGAGGTCACAAAGGTGCAGGACTTCAAGTACTTGGGGTCCACTGTACAGGAAAATGGGGAATGTGGTAAAGAGGTGAAAAAGAGAGTCCAGGCAGGATGGAGTGGATGGAGAAAAGTTTCAGGAGTGATTTGTGACAAAAAGGTGTCAGCAAAGGTCAAAGGAAAAGTTTACAAGACAGTGGTGAGACCAGCTATGTTGTATGGTCTGGAGACAGTGGCATTGACAAAAAGACAGGAGAAAGAACTGGAAGTGGCAGAAATGAAGATGCTGAGGTTCTCCTTAGGAGTGACAAGGATGGATAAGATCAGGAATGAGATCATCAGAGGTACAGCACATGTTAAACAACTGGGAGATAAAGTTAGGGAGGCCAGACTGAGATGGTTTGGACATGTCCAGAGGAGGGACAGTGGGTATATTGGTAGAAGGATGTTAGAAATGCAGCTGCCAGGAAAAAGACAAAGAGGGAGACCAAAGAGGAGATATATGGATGCAGTTAGAGAGGACATGGAGGTAGTTGGAGTGAGGACAGAGGATGCAGAGGACAGAGTGAGGTGGAGGAGGATGACTCGCTGTGGCGACCCCTGAAAAGGGAAAAGCCGAAAGAAGAAGAAGAAGAAGAAGAAGGTTGTGGATAGCTTTGAACGTGAGGAGTAGAATTTTGAAGATGATGCGTGATTTAACCGGGAGCCAGTGGAGCTGCTGCAGGACAGGAGTGATGTGGTTATAGTAGGAGGTTTGAGTGATGACACGGGCAGCTGAGTTCTGGACCATCTGTAACTTGTGGAGAGATTTGTTGGGGAGGCCGTAGAGAAGGGAGTTGCAGTAGTCAATACGGGAAGTCACAAGACACAGTTGTCTGGTTCTACATCGCCCTCACTGAGGAGGTCCAGTTGTCTGGTTCTACATCGCCCTCACTGAGTAGGTCCAGTTGTCTGACTGGTTCTACAACGTCCTCACTGAGGATGTCCAGTTGTCTGACTGGTTCTACATTGTCTTCACTGAGGTCCAGTTGTCTGACTGGTTCTCCAACGTCCTGACTGAGTAGGTCCAGTTGTCTGACTGGTTCTCCAACGTTCTCATTGAGGAGGTCCAGTTGTCTGACTGGTTCTACAACGTTCTCACTGAGGAGGTCCAGTTGTCTGAATGGTTCTACAACGTTCTCATTGAGGAGGTCCAGTTGTCTGACTGGTTCTACAATGTTCTCACTGAGGAGGTCCAGTTATCTGACTGGTTCTACAACGTTCTCATTGTGGAGGTCCAGTTGTCTGAATGGTTCTACAACGTTCTCACTGAGGAGGTCCAGTTGTCTGGTTCTACATCATCCTCATTGAGGAGGTCCAGTTGTCTGACTGGTTCTACAACGTTCTCACTGAGGAGGTCCAGTTGTCTGACTGGTTCTACAACGTTCTCACTGAGGAGGTCCAGTTGTCTGACTGGTTCTACAATGTTCTCATTGAGGAGGTCCAGTTGTCTGACTGGTTCTACAACGTTCTCACTGAGGAGGTCCAGTTGTCTGACTGGTTCTACAACGTTCTCATTGAGGAGGTCCAGTTGTCTGACTGGTTCTACAACGTCCTCACTGAGGAGGTCCAGTTGTCTGAATGGTTCTACAACGTTCTCACTGAGGAGGTCCAGTTGTCTGGTTCTACATCATCCTCATTGAGAAGGTCCAGTTGTCTGACTGGTTCTACATCGTCCTCACTGAGGAGGTCCAGTTGTCTGACTGGTTCTACATTGTCCTCACTGAGGTCCAGTTGTGAATAATGAATAAATAAGTTTGTTCTCTGATCAGTCTTAAAAGTCTGAAATGTCCAGACATTGGGCCTCATGCACGAACATGTTTGTATTTTTATCCTAAATTTCTCCTACTTTTGTTCGTACGAAGCGTTCGTACGAACATGCCACGTCAGATTCAACAAACTCTTCTATCCTCAGGAAAAGTGTGTAAATGGCTGCGCAAATATGATGAATCCCACCTGTTCTATCAACCTGCGCGTGCACGCGGAGAGGTTATTTACATAATCCCCACCCCTCAAAACACCATATAAGGCTACGTTTCCTGCCTCTGACAGCAGGACGGTCCGTTCATAAAATGACAGCGAAAAATAAAAAGAAGAACTGTACAGGTGCGGAGATTGAAGTTCTGCTCTCCTTGATCGAGAAAAGAAAATCTGTCCTTATTAGCAGCGTCACTCATGGGAGTAAATGACCAACTAAAGCCAAAGAATGTATGTTTATAATAAATGTGGACCTTAAAATATGCACGCGTCCTGGTGGCTTACTGGGTAAAGCAGTGCGCCGTTAGGTGCTCCTAACCTTATCGAGACCTCGTGGGTTCGATTCCCACAAGGTATGACTATTTTTTTCCTTCTTTCTTTAGATTATTTATTCATTCCAGATTAAAAAGACTTTATGCTTCATTTCTTGTTGTATTGTAAATAGTTTTCTTGTGTTTTTTAAATCTGGAATGAATTAAAAGGAGAAGAAAAAAAACGTTGTCCCATGTGGGAATTGAACCCATAAGGTTCGGAACTGCGACGCAACGCTCTTCTCATTGAGCTATCTGAGATCTATGACTGCGACAGGAGGAGGTCAATGTAAAGTCTGCGTTACCGAAGTCTGCGTTACCGAGACAAATTAAACTTAAATTAATTCATAATTTAAGTTGGTTTCAGTTTGAGATCTTCATATTAATATTGTAGTGTTAGAAAACGGCATTGATAACAAATTGATTTTAATTTAAATACTTTAATCCGTTAGTCATTATTACATTTAAAATTATAATTCGACTTCAAACAGAACCTATTGTCAAAAACAATTGTGGTGCGTGACTTTTTTAAACTCTAAATATTTTCTAAATAACGAAATATGAAGTTATTAGTGGAGAAATTCCGTCTGGATGACAGCAGACTGACGCTCCTAAAATATACGACAGGTCCGGACCACTCGTAAATTTTGTTCGTATCTGAAAAAAATCGTAGGATACGAAAACATTGTTGAATGCCACAAATGATCCTAAATCACTCGTACGCACAGTTTAAGAACAAATCTGTGCGTACGAACGGTTCGTGCATGAGGCCCATTGTGTGTATATCTGTCACTACCGGGGAGCTGGGAGATAAGAAGTTAAACTGTGCTGATTTCATCATCACAGGAATAGTCAGTTTATGGATCAAGTCATCTCTGGAGTTATGTTCTAACGGTTTGATTAGGGGTAAGGGAGAGATACTCTAGTTCCTAAAGATAATGTCCAGTTCCTGTTGAAACTGGGTGATTGCTTGTGGAAAGAGCCTGGCCAAACTCTGTTTCGCAAGCAATCCTTATCTAAAGGGATAAAAAGAGACAGGCTGAGCTCCCAGGGTTTAGAGAGCCTACCAGCGATGAAGTAATCGTCTGTTTGTTTAACGCTCATTCTGCCTTGGGATTGAAACGGCTCTCCCAATCCATACTGTCAAATGGTAAGAATCTTTGTTTAAGCATTAATCATTGTATGTAAGTGTGTCACTTGTTTGCTTCTGGCTTACTTGCTATTGATTTTCTGTGGTAAAATAAAGGGCATTTGTTTTAAGCAGAAAATAGTGTCCTGTGTGAAGTCTCTTGAAGTTGTAATTTCTTTTGAGGGTTTTTGCCGATCTCTCTCGATCCTGCATAAATAATATTTCATAAAACATTTATGAATATTAATTCATAATATTATTTATAAAATATTTCATAGAACATTTTTTGGCATTGTCGGCAGGATTGAAAAGAGAGACTGCATAATGCTCAAAGGATTGTTCAAAAGAAAATCAGCAAAGGGAGATAAGACACAGGAAAAGATTGAAATAGTACCAGGATGGGAAA
This sequence comes from Garcialebias charrua, assembly GCA_038048925.1. Taxonomy (NCBI): domain Eukaryota; kingdom Metazoa; phylum Chordata; class Actinopteri; order Cyprinodontiformes; family Rivulidae; genus Garcialebias; species Garcialebias charrua. Next base: position 6,052 of record JBBPBX010024693.1, read on the forward strand.
TACCCTGTTATCAGTCTATAGCATTGTGCTCGAGGGATGGATTGGGACGCGCCGAGCATTGGGAAATGTCTCTACGAGACGGTGACCCTGAGACTTTGCTAGAAGTTCTACGAGCAGTAGACGTAAAAAAGAAAACGCCTGTAGATGGGCTGCAATGACGTTTGTGGGTTTGTGCTGCTGCTTGGAAACGGCAGAATGAAATAAATCAACAAAATCAAACAGAAGTTTTGAAACAGAAAAAGGCACTAGAAGAAGCTGAGTTGACCTCTTCATTACAGCGTCAGCATGTGCAGTTGTTAACTACACAGCTAGAAAACATGGCCCGGATTGCTAAGGAAGCAGTGGTTCAGGTTTCCATGTTAAAAAGAGAAAAAAATAGGAAAATGAAATGGTCTGTATCACCCAAAAGAGTACGGGCTTTTGTAGCTGGGTTAGGAACGGGATGGAATCCCTCTAGCTGGGATGGAAATTTGTGGGAAGATAGTGTAAGTGATGAAGAAGAAGAGTCCACTAATTCCTCATTACGCTCCTCATCCTGCAGTAAAAGTGAAAAACCAGTGCAACGGAGGAGACAGGAACCGATAGTGAGACCAGATGTCTTACAAGCAAGAGTAGACACAGATGGTCAACTTGTTTATGAGAATGGTGTACAAGTTATGGATGCTGTCCCACAAGATCAACCGCAGCCTGAACTGAGAATGATAACTGAGGATTACACTCAGGAAGAAATAGCTTACTTGTCCAGGAGGTTTCGTCAGTAGCCGGGAGAAAATATAGATGTGTGGTTGTCGAGATTAATTGAGGAAGGAGCAGGACAGGTGGAAATAGATGCAAGGGATGGGATGTCTTTTGCTGAGTTGTCCACAGAAGCTACAGTGAATGCTGATTTCCGCACAGAAGTGAGAGATTTAGGGAATGATTCTAGATCTCTATTTGATGTTTATGCTGAAGCTATTTGCCAGGCTTATTCAGCTTTCACTGACTGGCCAGAGATAACAGGACAATGGGTCATTCTTAAGGAGTATGTACAAAGATTTATTCGATTATGTGTGAGGGATGCTTTAACTGTTGCTGCTGTGGATCAGTATCAGCTGTTACCTATTCCAAAGGCTGTGAGGGATCAGCTGATAAGAACAGCCCCCGCGCATTATTGCTCTGCGATGCGGACAGTGATGCTGGATGCTCCAGAGGTTTCTATGTCTGAGATTCGTAGTCGGATCATGGAGTTAGGGATGTTGGGAGATTGGAGAACAGAAAAAGTAGAAAAACAGGAGTATGGTTTTCAACATGTGAGTCATAGGCCAGAAAGGGACGCTCGAAGTAATGCACAAGGACCAACTTGTTCTGCTTTATGGAAAGCTTTAATAAAGTCTGGGGTCCCAATATCTGAAATAGATGGATTACCAACAGAAGAGTTGAGAGAACGATGTCAGGAAAAGGCATTAAAAATCTAGTGTGCTAGATTCAATGTAGAACACCTGACTCAAGCATTGAGAGATGTGGAACATTTGACTCAAGCATTAAGGGATGTGTTTCAAACTCCTGTTGTTCCTTCTGCACCTCTGTGTGAACCTGAACAGACGGTCAAGAATAAAAACAAGGTCACAAGAGTGGTGGAGGTCTCCTCTGGTTCTGATACTTCAGATGACAATGAAGCAGTGAGGTTGCGAGTTGTGAGACAGAAAAAGAAAAAAGGAAAGGAGAAAAACAGAAAGTCTTCTGACTCTTGAGTCTTCAGAGAATAATGAAGCAGTGAGGTTGCGAGTTGTGAAACAGAAAAATAAAAAAGTTAAGGTGAAAAACAGAAAGTCACAGTTGTACCCTGATCTGTCAGACCTGCTAAGTTTTGAATAATGGATATTGGACATGGATTTATTGGCAGGTATGATGCTCCATTTAAAACAGGGACATTTTGAGTTTGGGGTAGAGAGACCCTTACAGGTCAGATCAATTTTGGTGGTAAAAATGAAACCTTTTATCAAAGGGAAAACTAATCATTGTCATTCTATTTGTCAAAAAGCATTGTGTTTCTTCACAGCCTAGTGTTTCCTTCGTATCTGCTGGTGGGAGGATCAGAGGCGCGCAGAGGACGGCATGGCCAAACCTGAAAAGTGCCACGAGGGTGGTATCTCATGGGTTATCACGTTCTTTGTCGTCGGTGCCATGGTGCTACAGAGGACAGCATGGCCAAACCTGGAAAGTGCCATGAGGGTGGTATCTCATGGGTTATCACGTACTTTGTCGTCTGTGCCATGGTGCTGCTAGGCGACCTCTCCTCCGCAACACTGGGACATGTCCTGGAGGAGAAAAAGGGGGCCTTGCCGACTACTATGGAAACAGATGAACCGTGTCATAAAACAAGATAACTTTGGATGTCCTACGAATCAGTCATGCGTAGTGGTAAGTGTGAGCAGTCCTTGTACTTTCTACGTATGCAGGAAGTGTTTCAACGGACATGACATGTAATCTGCAAGTATTACATGTAAAAGTGCAAATGGAACCTTTCCGGAGAATGGTAACCACTCATAACCATGAGTGAAGAAGATTATGGAACATTTCTGACGCTCGTTGGATTTAAGATTGGTTTTTGAAATTACACAGTGATTGGTTCAAACCACAGATGAACATAACCTATGATGTACAACTATTAATATTGTGCTTTGCTATATTAATTTGTTTAACATTTGTATGTATTAGTTGTTGAATAAAATGGAGGGTGAACATTTGTAGAACTGATCACAGACCAGAGGGTGTAATGAATAATGAATAAATGAGTTTGTTCTCTGATCAGTCTTAAAAGTCTGAAATGTCCAGACATTGGGCCTCATGCACGAATCGTTCGTATGCACAGTTTCGTTCTTAAAGTGTGCGTACGAGTGATTTAGGATCATTTGTGGCATTCAACAATGTTTTCGTATCCTAAGATTTTTTTCAGATACGAACAAAATTTACGTGTGGTCCGGACCTGTCGTATATTTTACGAGCAGACAGTCTGCTGTTATCCAGATGGAATTTCTTCACTAATAACTTCATATTTCGTTATTTAGAAAATATCCTGAGTTTAAAAAAATCACGCACCACAATTGTTTTTGACAATAGGTTATTCTGTTCGAAGTCGAATTATAATTTTAAATGTAATAATGACTAACGGATTAAAATATTTAAATTAAAATCAATTTGTTATCAATGCCGTTTTCTAACACTACAATATTAATATGAAGATCTCAAACTAAAACCAACTTAAATTATGAATTAATTAAGTTTAATTTGTCTCGGTAACGCAGACTTTACCTTGATCTCCTACTGTTGCAGTCATAGAGCTCCGATAGCTCAATGAGATGAGCGTTGCCTCTCCGTTCCGAACCTTATGGGTTCAATTCCCACATGGGACAATGTTTTTTTTCTTCTTCTGCTTTTAATTCATTCCAGATTTAAAAAACACAAGAAAACTATTTACAATACAACAAGAAATAAAGCATAAAGTCTTTTTAATCTGGAATGAATAAATAATCTAAAGAAAGAAGGAAAAAAAATAGTCATACCTTGTGGGAATCGAACCCACGAGGTCTAGATAAGGTTAGGAGCACCTAACAGCGCAATGCGTTCCCAGTTGCGCCACCAGGACGTGTGTATATTTTAAGGTCCACATTTATTATAAACAAACATTCTATGGCTTTAGCTGGTCCTTTAATCCCATGAGTGACGCTGCTAATAAGGACAGATTTTCTTTTCTCGATCTCGGAGAGCAGAACTTCAATCTCCACACCCGTAAAGTTAATCTTTTTACTCTTCGCTGTCATTTTATGAACGAACACGTCCTGCTGTCAGAGGCAGGAAACGTAGCCTTATATGGTGTTTTGAGGGGTGGGAATTATGTAAATAACCTCTCCGCGTGCACGCGCAGGTGGATAGAACAGGTGGAATTCATCATACGTACGCAGCTCATTTACACACTTTTCCTGAGGATAGAAGAGTTTGTTGAATCTGACGTGGCATGTTCGTACGAACGCTTCGTACGAACAAAAGTAAGAGAAATTTAGGATAAAAATACGAACATGTTCGTGCATGAGGCCCATTGTGTGTATATCTGTCACTACCGGGGAGCTAGGAGATAAGAAGTTAAACTGTGCTGATTTCATCATCATAGGAATAGTCAGTTTATTGATCAAGTCATCTCCGGAGTTTTGTTCCAACGGTTTGATTAGGGGTAAGGGAGAGATACTCTAGTTCCTAAAGATAATGTCCAGTTCCTGTTGAAACTGGGTGATTGCTTGTGGAAAGAGCTTGGCCAAACTCTGTTTCGCAAGCAATCCTTATCTAAAGGGATAAAAAGAGACAGGCTGAGCTCCCAGGGTTTAGAGAGCACTACCGGCAATGAAGTAATCGTCCGTTTGTTTAACGCTCATTCTGCCTTGGGATTGAAACGGCTCTCCCAATCCACACTGTCAAATAGTGCTGTGCGATATGACGATATATATCGTGGGGACGATAGAAACGTGTCTATCGTGCTACTTTCCTTCTATCGTCTCTATCGTGATAAATAAGAATAAAAAAATAACTGTCGCAAAGAAGCTTCATATTGTGGTTTTGCGAGATGACGGCGCTGCTTTATGTTTGACGCACGCGCGGGTTTGCGACACATGCTTTACGTTGTTAAACTCGAGAGCAACAGAGACGCAGGGGCATGAAGCCGGTGTCACAACAAGGAGAAACAGCTGCACAGGCAGTCCAAGAAGAAGAACTTTTACCAAAAAGAGGGGGAAGCTCACCTTGTTAGCTTCCATTATTTCGCTCCGCTGAAACTCGGAGACAAAATGGGTCCAGAGGACACGAACCCAGAGTCCAACCGAGTCCGAACTCGGGTCCAGTTAACCAATACAAAACAGACCAGAGACACAACAGAACCGGAATCAAACGCAACGTTTTCTCTTTTCTGTTTCTTGCCTTGTTTACTCCAGCTTCCAGAGCGGATTTCTTCTTCGTGGGTTTTATTAGCAGCCGTTGTTTTACCGCCACCTGCAGGAAAAATTTGGACCAAAGTAGAAACTTCTTTTCTACTTTGGTCCAAATTTCCTTGTTCTTTTTGTTCACATTCTTAGAATTGTAACTGTATCTGTAGTAAAATTATTATTTTTTTAAATAAATAAAAACTTTGGTCCAAATTTTTCCTGTACACACACATACACACACACAGACACACACACATCGTGTTGTATATATCGTGATATGTATCGTTATCGTGATATAAAAAAGTCCATATCGTGATATATGATTTTTTTCCACAGCGCCCAGCACTACTGTCAAATACTGTAGTAAGAATCTTTGTTTAAGCGTTAATCATTGTATGTAAGTGTGTCACTTGTTTGCTTCTGGCTTGCTTGCTATTGATTTTCTGTGGTAAAATAAAGGGCATTTGTTTTAAGCAGAAAATAGTGCCCTGTCTGAAGTCTCTTGAAGTTCTAATTTCTTTTGAGGGTTTTTGCCGATCTCTCTCAATCCTGCATAAATAATATTTCATAAAACATTTATGAATATTAATTCATAATATTATTTATAAAATAATATTTCATAGAACAAGTTGTCTGACTGGTTCTACAACGTCCTGACTGAGGAGGTCCAGTTGTCTGACTAGTTCTACAACGTTCTCATTGAGGAGGTCCAGTTGTCTGACTGGTTCTACATTGTCCTATCTGAGGAGGTCCAGTTGTCTGACTGGTTCTACATTGTCCTCACTGAGGTCCAGTCGTCTAACTGGTTCTACAACGTTCTGACTGAGGAGGTCCAGTTGTTTGACTGGTTCTACATTGTCCTATCTGAGGAGGTCCAGTTGTCTGACTGGTTCTACATTGTCTTCACTGAGGTCCAGTTGTCTGACTGGTTCTACAACGTTCTTATTGAGGAGGTCCAGTTGTCTGACTGGTTCTACATCGTCCTCACTGAGGAGGTCCAGTTGTCTGACTGGTTCTACATCGTTCTCACTGAGGAGGTCCAGTTGTCTCATGCAGCGTTTCAGCTCGTAACTTTGTTCCATTTCAAAACGTTCGGCTCGTTCAGGACCTGCTCTGACTGTAGGAAATATTTAGTTTGTCAGCCATGTTCTTCTCCATAACATTAACACATCCTACAAATTTTTTTTTTCTTTTTCTTTTGGTTGCTTCCTCCTTCAGGGGTCGTCACTGTGAACTAAGTCGCACGATGTCTTGACAATCGTTTTTACGCCGGAAGTCCTTCCTGACGCAACCACAGACCACGGAGCTACCACAGCCCTCTGTGTGGAGCAGAGCTGACATCTATGGTGCCCGGGGGAGCAGATGGTGGAGGTTAAGGGCCTTGCTCAAGGGCCCAGAGTGGGGCAGATGAGGGTGTACGCAGGTGTGGGTGCTTCACCTTTACCACCCTTGATGTTGTCAGTCGGGGGAGTTGAACCGGCGACCTCCCGATCACAGGTCCACCTTCTCTAACCTCTGCACCACCACTCCTCCTCCGAGCTGCTTAAAACCTTTTGCTGTTCATTTCAGCGTTTGTTCTGCTTCAGCTGCTCTCTGCTAATTTCAGCTTTTTTTGGTCTGATTTTCAGCTTCTTTCTAATTTTAACCTTTTTCCTGCTAATATCCACCATTTGTTCTACTTTCTAATAATTTCAACTCTTTCAGCTAATTTCTTTGGGTTTTTTTTAAGCTTTTTCAGCTACTTTTTTCTTCTAATTTCAGCTTTTTTTGTGGCTAATTAAATAAATTCTTTTTTTTTTTTTCATTCAACCTTTATTCATCCAGGTTAGTCTCATTGAGCCACAAGGACTCATTTACAAGAGTGATCTGTTATTAAAATATTTATTTGTAATCTATTCAGCCTCTCTCGGACTACTGTATTTCGGCTCATTCGGCTACATTTCTGCTCAGTTCAGTTTTTTCTACACATTTCTCCATTTTTATATTCCTGCTTTTAAAAAATTGCCCAAATTCAACTTTCAACAGTTTAGTGCCGAAACGTTTTTACTTCAGCTTCTTGAGCATCGTTCAGCAGAAATCATTCACGCTGTGTTTTTGTAGGAAACAGTTTTTCCGGTTCAGCTCGGTGAAGCGGCGTCGGTACCTGCCGGTCATCAGCTGGCTGCGGGACGGCGTGCAGATGGGCTGAACGTAGTAGTTCTCCAGTATGACGCCTTCGGCTGCCAGTTTGTCCAGAGTGGGGGTCTTGATGGTGGGGTTGTGGTAGCCGATGTCGTTGAAGCCCTGTTCCAGAAGAAGAAGAAGCCGTTTTTATGTTTTCAACTTTTCCTGCCGGAGCAGCTCGGACGACTCGTTTCTGTCAGTCTTCTGTTTGTCCACAGCTTGGATCTTTATCTTAAAAGGGATTTCAATCATTTAAAAGTGGTTCTCTACAAAAGTTATCAACTGGCAATATCCTACCTGTAGCAGATAGCTCTTTGGACAACCTGGGTTTGGGTGAAAGGCCCAGATTAAGAAGAGGAAGGCTAATCTGAGTGGTACTGAGACCAAAGTGGACCGCTGCCATCTTTAATATCTTCGGTTTTAAAGTGTCTGCGACATCATCTTCCTTCTTTTCATAAAATGTTACAAGATATATATCTTGTATCATTCAACTATGTTCGTTTTTGCAAACAAAATGATAAATTAATGAAAATTCCTTTCAAACTGAGTTTAAAATTAAAACCCGCGTTTCTTCACGGGATATCCGACTACACGCGAATGCAACATCTGTGAAGTAGGAGGGAGAACGTCTTTAGAACGCCCCTATTAAATATTCATGGCGGACAAGAAATAAAACAACGAAATTATCAATTTAAGTTAAAATTTGAGCCATTTGTCTTCAGTTTGGGAAGCAAGAAGTTAGATGAGCAGAAACAGCAGGTTCTAATTTAGGTCTGCACCCGTATTTATTTTTGTCTTACCTGTTCAGGACACAACGTAACGGCATTATACAAAAAAAGGCAATCTGGCAGAAAATGAATATGCGTTATCATGGCAGACGCACACTGAGGTTCATCCTCCTACGTCACAGATGTTGCATTCGCGTGTAGTCGGACGTCCCGTGAAGAAACACGGTTTTTAATTTTAAACTCAGTTTGAAAGGAATTTTCATTAATTTATCATTTTGTTTGCAAAAATGAACATAGTTGAATGATGCAAGATATATATCTTGTAACATTTTATGAAAAGAAGGAAGATGAGGTCACAGACACTTTAATATTTGTTCTTAACCTTTACAAGAACCTCACTACAAAACATCTGGACTACAGTACACCGTTAAGAAACCTTGAAACCACTAACTCACCTGGTCGTCGATCAGAATAAAAATGATGTGCGGCTGCTTCTTCTTCTGTCCCGCTTCACCATCTCCAAGGTTTTCATCTTTCCGCAGCTTGGTCGGGTCCGACTCGGCCCGATGAGCTGACAGGAAGTCCAAACTGAGGAATGCAGTCAGCGCCGCTAGAGACGCAGGAGCGAGCCGCATGGTTAAGACGTTCTTAGGAAACAAAAACACACACACACAAAAAACATTAAAAGGGGAAAAGACGGAGGGAGGTGCAGCTCACGCAGCCGCCGGAGGACTGGGTGCAGATCGTGAAACCACATTTGAGGCAGACCTGCCAAGTTGGTCCCAGCTGTGCTCTGAAACGTCCATGTGCAGGAGCTCGGAGGAGGCCTTCTTACGATCGCTGGGACAGAGCGACGCCGATAAAATGTGAGGAAAATACCAACTGCAACGGAGGGAGCAGGGACGTTCAAGACCAACTTTTTAACGACTTGCACAGTGAAGGAGTAAAAAACATTTTATACAAGGTGACATCCAGTATATACTCTAGTTATAGCCAGTGGTGATTTTAGCCTCTTTGACGGGTGCTCAAGCACCCCTAAGTTTTAACTCGGCACCCCTGAAACATAAAGAAACCATCATAAGGAATTTGTAAGAAAACTCAGTTCTCAAACTAGATTCACCAAAATATTGAACAAATTTGTAATTAAAATGGAATAAATGATGACACACACAAACAGGCCAGTAAAATTTATGAATTTTTTTGTTGTTGTTGTTGTTGCACAAGTCGGATACCGTATTTTCTGGTCTATAAGTCTCACCTTTCTCTAAGTCGCATTGTCCAATTATTGGCAATAAATTGGGGAAAATCCATAAACATGTCGCACCTCTCTATTAGTCAGCTTATAAAAAAAATTACCGTATTCGTCAGGATATAACACGCTTTGTCCAATTATTGCTAATAAATTGGAAAAATCCGTAAATAACACGCTTCGGCTTATAACACGCATCTATTATGCGTCACCGCTACACGACGCGTCAGCGCCTCATTTGCCCTGCTTAAAATGGCGGCCACAGAAGCGAGCACGAAGAACTTCACAGATTAACACGGTAAAAAAATTATTTCTTTGCGAGAAAAAATATTTCTTAGCTGACATTATAGCACAAGGGTTCCTGAGCTTAACCGATTCACGAAATGGTCAAATCTGCTAGATTATAATTTGTTTCGGTTTGACTTCTTCCAAAACCGTCTTGTGCGCTACTAAAATAAATTATAAAAATTTGAATTTTATCTCGAATGTCTTATACAGCTACCAGTAACAGTGTGTAAATGACCACCAAATAATTACGCTCTGTAAGTTTCAAGAAAAGCCGCGGTGTGGTTTATGAGTTATCTTGCTAAAAAAAAAGCTAACGTCACAGCTAACAGCAGCTACATCCAGAGCAGGAGGCGGGCAGCGACAGAGTCAGTCTGACCAGAGGAGGCTTTTTCGGACACACGAGCTAGAAACGGTCTGGAAGTGGCCCCCTAGCGGACAAAAGTGGTACTGCAACATTTTTTGCCCAAAATGAAAAACGGCGATATCAGAGCCAAAAATGGGTCTAAAAATATGGGAAAAATCCATAAATAACATGCTTCGGCGTATAACACGCAGGACATTCAAATGAGTAAAAAAAACTGTGTGTTATACCCCGATTTTTACGGTATTTGTTTGCTGAAAATTATAGCAAAGATGTGTCTTAGCTGAACTTTTCCTTAATAAATGCACGCAATTGTCAAATCAGCTGGATTTGAATTGTTTCGCTTTGACGTCTTCCAAACGGTAGTGTGCGCTGCGAAAATTAATTATAAATCAAATTTTATCTCAAACAACTCCAACAGCTAACAGTTTGTAAATGTCCTTCTAGTTTTCTGTAAGTTTCATAAAAATCTGTCCTGTGGTTTATGAGCTATTTGCTAAAAAGTACCTGGAAAAACAACGAAGCTACTGGTAATTGCTGCACATATACGGAGCTAAAACATCAAATTTTATCTCAAACAACTCCAACAGCTAACAGTTTGTAAATGTCCACCCAGTGATTACTTTCTGTAAGTTTCAACAAAATCTGTCCTGTGGTTTAGTAGTTCATACCTCCAGAGCAGGAGGCCGGGCTGCGACAGAGTGTGTCTGACCAGAGGAGGCTGCCGTCGGACACATGAGCTGGAAACGGCCGGTGGACCCTAGCGGCCGAAAGTGGTACTGCACCATTTTTGCCAAAATGAAAAACGGTCATATCTGAGCCAAAACTTGCTCTAAAAATATGGGGGAAAATCCATAAACATGTTGCACCTCTCTATAAGTCGCAGGGCATGCAAATTAGGCAAAAAGGTGCGACTTATAGACCGGAAAATACGATACTTGATGCCACCTGTCAATCAATCCAGTGGGCTCATCAGCAACTGACCAATCAGCGACCTCAATTATTCCCGAAGTGAAACGGCCCTTACCTGCAAGAGCTGGGGGGGTAGGATGCGTGAGAAAAGTGGAGCGCTACGTATAGCATCTTAGCTAATGCGTCTGTATTGTGCGCTGCGATACAGTTGTTGACAATTGTCAACTGGGGGTGGAGGGGGGCGGTGTTAGGATGCGTGCGAGAGGCGGAGCGTGCTCTATTCACACAAGGAGAGCTGTTGGTCAGGCTACTTCTTGTTTCTCTCTAAAATAGTTGTGGAGTCAAGTGTTTAAATATGTAAGTAGAACTACCGTATTTTCCGTTGTATAGGTCGCACCTTTTAATGGTTTTTCCAAGGCCTGCGACCTATACTCAGGTGCGACCTATATATGGCTTGTTATCACTTTCGGTGAAACAAATTTTTAAATCCAGCTCATTTCACAATTACGTTCATTTATTAAGGAAAAGTTCAGCTCAGACATATATTTGCTATAATTTTTATCAAACAAATAATTGTTTTTAAGTGTTAATCTTCTTAAAAGCCTTGCTGTGCGCTCCTGTGGCAGACATTTGCAGCAGAGCTAAACGTAGGTGCGACCTATACACCAGTGCGACCTATCTAGGGATTTTTCCAATCTATTGGTGATAATTGGACAATGTGACCTATACACAGGTGCGACCTATACACCAGAAAATACTGTAGATGTTTAACAACTTACACCAGAATGTAGCAAACAGCATCTAGTTTAGTCAAACTTTTCTTGGGGAGGACCCCCAGACACTCACATTACAAATGCTTCTGATGCCAATGGCCACTGTGTTGTTGAAGCCAAGAGCTACTGTCAGCACTGGGGGGGCTAAGTGCCCCTAAAGGTCAGATTCTAGAATCGCCCCTGGTTATAGGTCTTAAAACTACATGGACCAAACAATTCTTTGGTCAAACACCAAAATGGTTTCAAACTCTATTGCTCGTGACACAGTCTGGGTTCTAAAACTTCAATCTGACCTCAAGTCAACAAAGAAATCCCACCACATTCCAATGTGTCATTATTTATTAAACCAACACGAACCAAAGTGGAAAACCGAGTCCTTCCCCTGATCCAGCAGAGTATAAATCTGCTCTCACTCCCTGTGGTGGTTTTCTGACTTTATTAGTCTCTCAAACGGTTGGAGAGGAAATTTGGACCACTCCTCTGACCACAATATTTTTGTGCACAGCGGAGTTCAAGATCGACCCAATGACTGCACGGTGCCCAAACCATCACTGCTGAGTCAGCGTTCACACTTTTGTTTCCTGCTCGTCGTTTCTTCTGTACATTTTGGTGCCATTTAACCATTCGTGTATGGATGATTTTTTTTTGTTAAAGTAAAAGTGAAAACTGAACTTTTATTCTGAAGTTTTAAGATATTTCACTTCCTGTTTGAGAAGCTTTCTTAATTCAAAACAGGAGAAGATATCAGATACAAGATTATGCAGATACCGTATTTTCCGCCTGATAAGTCTCACCTTTCTATAAGTTGCTTTGTCAAATTATTGGCAATAAATTGGAAAAATCCATAAACGTGTCGCACCTTTATTTAAGTCGCATCTATTATGCGTCTACACGATGCGTCAGCGCGTCTTTTGCCCTGCTGAAAATGGTGGCCACAGAGCGAGCGAGCACGGAAGGACTTTACAAGATTAACACGGTAAAAACAATTATTTGCTGAAAATTATAGCAAAGATGTGTCTTAGCTGAACTTTTCCTTAATAAATGAACGCAATTGTCAAATCAGCTGGATTTAAAAATAGTTTTGCTACGTGCATGGGTGGGACGGCTTTATTTCTTTAAAATTTAGCTAAATAAACACTTAAAAAATATATTTCTTAGCTGACATTGACTTGAGTTCCTGAGCTTAACCGTTCCTTAATCAATTCACGAAATGGTCAAATCTGCTGGATTTAAATTGTTTCGCTTTGACGTCTTCCAAACCGTCGCGTGTGCTGCAAAAATAAATTATAAATAAATCGAATTTTAGCTCAAAAAATCTCATACAGCTAACAGTTTGTAAATGACCACCAAGTAATTACTTTCTGTAAGTTTATAGAAAATCTGTCAGGTAGTTCATGAGTTATTGGCCTCCATTGGCATCTCAGGTACCCCGTTAGACTGGTTCACCTCCTATCTCTCTGACCGCACTCAATTCATTCAGCTTAAATCCTTCCGTTCCCAGTCTTCCCCTGTCTCCACGGGTGTCCCCCAAGGCTCTGTCCTCGGACCCCTCCTCTTCATCATTTACCTCCTTCCTCTAGGCCACATCTTCCGCAAACACGGCATCCATTTCCACTGCTATGCTGATGACACGCAGCTCTACTTGTCATCAAAACCAAACTCCACCCACCCACCCTCCATCCTCACCGACTGTCTCAACGAGCTAAATCACTGGTTTTCTAACAATTTCCTTCAACTAAACAGCAACAAAACAGAAGTCATTCTCGTCGGTACCAAAAACTCTATTTCAAAATCAGAACATCTTCTCGTCCCCCTTAACAACTCTCTGCTATCCCCCTCCCCTCAGGTCAAGAGCCTCGGTGTCATCCTCGACACCACTCTCTCCTTCACTTCACACATCAACAATATTACTCGGTCTGCCTATTTCCACCTCCGTAATATTAACCGTCTCCGTCCTTCTCTCACGCCCCGCTCCACAGCCATCCTGGTGCACAGTCTTGTGACTTCCCGTATTGACTACTGCAACTCCCTTCTCTACGGCCTCCCCAACAAATCTCTCCACAAGTTACAGATGGTCCAGAACTCAGCTGCCCGTGTCATCACTCAAACCTCCTACTATGATCACATCACTCCTGTCCTGCAGCAGCTCCACTGGCTCCCGGTTAAATCACGCATCATCTTCAAAATTCTACTCCTCACGTTCAAATCTATCCACAACCTTGCCCCTCCTTATCTATCTGACCTCCTACAAATCTCCATCCCATCACGCTCTCTCAGATCCTCCTCTTCACTACAACTCCATGTACCCTCTGCCCGCCTCTCCACCATGGGGAGCAGGGCCTTCACCTGCTCTGCCCCTCACCTCTGGAACGCTCTACCGCCCGACCTTCGAAACACCACCTCCCTTTCTCTGTTCAAGACTGCCCTGAAAACACATCTCTTTAGACTAGCTTATCATTAACTTTACTAAATGTATTTTTATCTTCCATTTTATATCCTTTATGTATTTTATATTTCAATTTGTCGCTGATAATGTTTGCTCTGTATTCACTGTGTTGGTTTGTTAAGTGTCCTTGGGTGTCATGAAAGGCGCTTTTAAATAAAATGATTATTATTATTATTATTATTATTATTATTATTATTTAGACAAATAGTAGCCGTTTACGGTAGCTAACCACTAACAAACAACGATGCTTGGGGTTGGGGTTTTTTAATTAAAGGGCAACTCTTTGCTCTTTCGTAAAACGGTTCTGCAAAATGGCCGCACAGACCAGTCTGTCTTTATGTTGCCTCTGGCCACGCCCCTCAGACGTGAGCTTACAGAAATGAACCAAAAGATGATCGGAGCAGAGCTGAGTCTGTGTGATGAATTAACACATTTCTTTTTTAACTAAAAAAAGTTGCTGTGTCATTGTTGACCTTCTCTCGTTTACAAATCTGTTTGTCGTCGTTTAATCCCGTGACCAGGTGGTTTTCACAGGTCGGCCATTTTGGCTCTGTTACTACTTTGCTTCGACGCCACAAATCACATTTTAATAACAACAGTTTGACGCCATGGTCTCTTAGGTGTTTGTCCTGATGTTTGTTTGTTTACAAATATGGAGCTGTGCATTATGGGTAAACATTTCCACATAGTTCTGAAGTTTGCGGTTCATTCAGTAACAGTTGTTTTTATTGTCCTGCTACGACCTTTAACCTGCTAACCGAGGCCTTTAAGAGTCTGAAGTGGGGCTCATTTCTCTGAGTAGTGCATGGTCTGACATTGGGGTGAATTTGCCAAGACGTCGACTCCTGAGAAGATTAAACAGTTGACTTCACATCGTTTGACCTTTAACCCTCCAAAGTTGATGAGCAGCAACAGTTGCTTCTCTAAAGGTCATTGCTGATGTCTTTCCACCCTGGCGTTGTGTTAACACACACACCGCTACGCTCCGCAGCAACAAAATGACTAAACTCCTGCTTAAGGTTTTAGATTTTAATAAGTTATACTCCTGGTATCGCCCAGAAAACTTAGGGACTTTCTTTTTCCATTATACTGTAGGTCAAACCAAGATGAACATTTAATTTACGAACCAAACGCTTTTTTTACGTGACAGGAACCTGCAGCTTGATTTGCAGCAGCTTGTAAAGTAAAATGAAGAGCAGCAGCTGGATGGCTGCATCGGTTTAATCCGTGACGTGTTTTAACTTGTTGGAACAGCCAAGAGCAGGATGAGATGTTGATTTTATACACAAGCATGATGAAACGCAGCTGCCTCGGCCTGAAAAGGAGACCACAGTGAACTTTTCATTCATTCATTCAACCTTTATTTAGTCAGGTAAATCTTTTGAACCTCATGGGCTCATTTACGAAAGCGACCTGCTAAAACTAAAGAACAATGAACAGTAATGGTAGAATTTCCTTAAACAATAAACAATCAAACAATAAACAATAGAAAACAAAAGAGAGAGAAAAAAAAAATATATATATATATACATATACATATACATACATATACATATACATATACATATACATATACATATACATACATATATATATATATACATATATACATATATACATATACAT
>JBBPBX010024694.1:0-11125 GCA_038048925.1 Garcialebias charrua
GTGCAGGACGGATTCTCCACTGCCTGAAAACAAACAAACAAACAAACAAACAAAGAGAACACACTGATAATTTAATCCAACAGGCCACAAAGTCCATCAATAAATGAGATGGAGCCACAGTGAGACAAGAACTGATCCCAGAGATCAAACCTGCAGAAACGATCATCCAAGGTCAGAGGGCAGGGAACACTGTTCACTCTTCTCACCCTGGTCACCACAACGTTTTGTTGTGCGTTGTGTCTTTCTGTTGTGCGTTGTGTCTTTCTGTTGTGCGTCGTGTCTTTTTGTTGTGCGTCGTGTCTTTCTGTTGTGCGTCGTGTCTTTCTGTTGTGCGTCGTGTCTTTCTGTTGTGCGTCGTGTCTTTCTGTTGTGCGTCGTGTCTTTCTGTTGTGCGTCGTGTCTTTCTGTTGTGCGTCGTGTCTTTCTGTTGTGCGTCGTGTCTTTCTGTTGTGCGTCGTGTCTTTCTGTTGTGCGTCGTGTCTTTCTGTTGTGCGTCGTGTCTTTCTGTTGTGCGTCGTGTCTTTCTGTTGTGCGTCGTGTCTTTCTGTTGTGCGTCGTGTCTTTCTGTTGTGCGTCGTGTCTTTCTGTTGTGCGTCGTGTCTTTCTGTTGTGCGTCGTGTCTTTCTGTTGTGCGTCGTGTCTTTCTGTTGTGCGTCGTGTCTTTCTGTTGTGCGTCGTGTCTTTCTGTTGTGCGTCGTGTCTTTCTGTTGTGCGTCGTGTCTTTCTGTTGTGCGTCGTGTCTTTCTGTTGTGCGTCGTGTCTTTCTGTTGTGCGTCGTGTCTTTCTGTTGTGCGTCGTGTCTTTCTGTTGTGCGTCGTGTCTTTCTGTTGTGCGTCGTGTCTTTCTGTTGTGCGTCGTGTCTTTCTGTTGTGCGTCGTGTCTTTCTGTTGTGCGTCGTGTCTTTCTGTTGTGCGTCGTGTCTTTCTGTTGTGCGTCGTGTCTTTCTGTTGTGCGTCGTGTCTTTCTGTTGTGCGTCGTGTCTTTCTGTTGTGCGTCGTGTCTTTCTGTTGTGCGTCGTGTCTTTCTGTTGTGCGTCGTGTCTTTCTGTTGTGCGTCGTGTCTTTCTGTTGTGCGTCGTGTCTTTCTGTTGTGCGTCGTGTCTTTCTGTTGTGCGTCGTGTCTTTCTGTTGTGCGTCGTGTCTTTCTGTTGTGCGTCGTGTCTTTCTGTTGTGCGTCGTGTCTTTCTGTTGTGCGTCGTGTCTTTCTGTTGTGCGTCGTGTCTTTCTGTTGTGCGTCGTGTCTTTCTGTTGTGCGTCGTGTCTTTCTGTTGTGCGTCGTGTCTTTCTGTTGTGCGTCGTGTCTTTCTGTTGTGCGTCGTGTCTTTCTGTTGTGCGTCGTGTCTTTCTGTTGTGCGTCGTGTCTTTCTGTTGTGCGTCGTGTCTTTCTGTTGTGCGTCGTGTCTTTCTGTTGTGCGTCGTGTCTTTCTGTTGTGCGTCGTGTCTTTCTGTTGTGCGTCGTGTCTTTCTGTTGTGCGTCGTGTCTTTCTGTTGTGCGTCGTGTCTTTCTGTTGTGCGTCGTGTCTTTCTGTTGTGCGTCGTGTCTTTCTGTTGTGCGTCGTGTCTTTCTGTTGTGCGTCGTGTCTTTCTGTTGTGCGTCGTGTCTTTCTGTTGTGCGTCGTGTCTTTCTGTTGTGCGTCGTGTCTTTTTGTTGTGCGTCGTGTCTTTTTGTTGTGCGTCGTGTCTTTTTGTTGCTTTGGGTTTTTTTTTTTGCACCTTGACATAAATTAAATTGTGAGTACAAAGGGGGCGGGGCCAGCGGCAGACATCAAAAACTGTGTTATGGATGAGCCTAGTTGGCAAATCAAGTGATTCTGATTCTTTTCACGGTGGCCCAGTGGGTAGTGCTGCCTCCTCTCAGCGAGAAGTTTGCTGGATCGAATCCCAGCCAGGGTCTTTCTGGGTGGAGTTCGTATGTTCTCTCCGTGCTGCGTGGGTTTTCTCCCACAGACCAAACACATGCATGTTAGGCTGATTAACTCTAAATTGTCCCTCGGTGAGAGGGAGAATGGTTGTTTGTCTCGTTTGTCCCACGTGTCCCTGTGATGGACCGGAGACCTGTCCAGGGTGTCCCTGTGCCTCTCACACAGTGACTGTTGGATATGGACACCAGTGACCCCCCGCCCAGAAAGACGCAGGTAAAGATGATTAACCTCTTTGTGTCAAAAGACCAACACAAGCAGCATCGAAACGTCTAAACTCGTCTCAGATCTCAAGATGAAGAAATAAGGAAAATGTCAAGAAACCAGAAGCGTCACCTTCTCTGAGGGGATCCTGCGTCCTTCAGCCAGCGTCTTCTTACTGTTGATGTAGACGGGGTAGACGCAGATGAACCTGAAACACGTCAGATGGATAAAGTGAAGAGGCTGAGGGCAAACTGCTGATTCATCCATCCGTTCATCTGCTTTAATGACCTTCTGAGGTCAGTGCAGTATCTTTTTGTGTATTTACAGAACTCATGGTTTGCTTTCAGCCACACAAAGATTATTTTCTATTTGTGATAATTGATCTGTTCCCCAGCTGCACTGTGTCCAGTCCAACAGCAACAAAAACAAACCACTTACAATCAGATTTGACAATAAAACTCATTAAATTTATAGCAAATGCTTAGATGTTCCTGACAGAATTTATTTAGAATAATCCACAAAACCTTGAATAATTACAAAGTAAAAAAGTGTCAGTTTTTGTTCACACGTTTTCCAAATTAAATCCAAATTGGACATTAACGCTAACAGCAGGTTTTTCTAAGATAAATATGATTATCTTTTCATACATAAATGTTAAAGCAAAAATCTGTGATATTTTGTTCGTTTATTAATAATTTATATTTAGCTCCTAACAGCATTTTCTTCTTTTAAAACATACTTTTTATATATTTTTTAATCTTAGGGTTGTCTCGTTCTTCGTGCATGTCTGAAAATGTATCCAAACATTTATTCTCTAAAGTTTGTTTCACTGTGTATTTTGTAGTTAAGACATTTTAAGAGAAGACATTAAAAAGAGTTTAGTAGTTTAATGCTGAACAGGTAGAAATGCAGCTGTTACAAACTCATGAAACTAGTTTCCCGTGACACTAACTTGATTTAAACTTTCATTCACATTCCACTTCAAGTAAGATACGTTTCCATAATAAAATGTATATAGTTTTACTGTGAAAACTATAAATCAAAGTAGAAATCAACAAACACAAGGTTTACCTTACACGTCATTCTTAACACAGACTAAAGTTTATGTAAAATACTAAACTTTATTAATTTCTAAACGATCAAATGTAAGGTAATATGAGCCGAATTTTAGACTAGATTTCACATATTAAATAAAGCTACGAGATACAATTATTTAGCATTTAAAACGTAATATTGTCTTAATTTCTCATAAACACTCGAAGAACCAAACGGAGTTTTGCCCAGGTGCAGAGTTAGCCTGTTAACTTTAGCAAAGCTGAACTCACCTCTCTTTATCGGCGGGGTTGTCCGTAAGGTGGGCCATAGCTGAAGGCAGTACCAGAATAAGACTAGAAAGGATTAGATCTGACGTGTTAAATTAAACAAATCAAGTAAATATGTTGGTATAATCCTCTTTCATGTTCGTTTCGGCTAACACTAGCTTGAATGAAGACCTTCTTCTTTTAGCGCAAGCAGTAATGCACGCTGAGGGGTTATGCTGCCCCCTGGCGGCGTTCCGTGGTAAAGCTAGGAATTTTCTGAACATTACTATTACTGTAGTGGGTTACATTATTTTATGTTAAAAATTACAACAATTATGCATACATAATACACAAGACAAACAATAATGAATAGGGTTAGGACTGTGGAAAAAGAAATCCGCCTAATAATTTATTTTGTATCAAAAACTAGAATTTTGTTGGGAATTCTGAGGTGTGTCTTTTCAAATGTCAGACTTTCATACAGTTAAAAACATTAATAATTATTCATTTTAATAGTTGTGAACAGTGCGTTCACTTTTTTAAATCCACAGGAAAATAACATTTTTTCTTCTACATATTTGTATGGGGTGCTGTTTGTAAGGTTGTACAGTCAAAAATTAACATGAGAAAAAAATAGTTTTTTTTTCAAAGTCATATTTTCACCATGTTATTCGTTCATTTATACATGTCATAGTTCCCAACTAAATATTCAATTAAAAAAATAAATATTTAGTTTCCAAACTAAATACTTAACTTGCAAGTTAAATATTTTGCTAGTAAACTAAATATTTAGGTGTACATTACTGTAAATACTTGATTTACACCTAAATATTTAGTTTGCTAACTAAATATTTATCTTGCAAGTTAAGTATTTAGTTTGTAAACTAAACATTTAGATTGTAAATTAAATATTTCGTTGAGAACTATGACATTTATAAATGTATGAATAAAATTATGAAAATACATCTTGGGAAAAAAAAAACTATTTTTTATTAAAAGCAAAATAAACCAAACCATTGATGTTAATTTTTGACTATGCAACTTTACAAATGGCACCCCATATATTTGAGACAAACTTTGTAAAATGCAAAATTCGGAGCTTCAGATATGTTGGGGGTGACAAGTGTTTTTTGTATTTTTTTATTTGTGTTATTAAAAAAAAAGCTGACTTCTAAAAGTAAAAATAAAGGTATGCACTTAAAAACTACTGACTGAAGCAATGTAGCTAAATAAAGGTTGTTTTTGTCTTTAGGAAAAAGTCAAATTGATTAACAAGTTTTTTGTGACATTACACTTGAACCTACTGGTTTATTGATCAGTTGAAGGTATTCATTTCAACATCATAATCAAATCACCAACAAAAAATCATAATCTCAGAAAAAAAATCAGTACAATGGTTTTCTCATTTCATGCAATAAGGTGTCACCCTCATGGACAGAAACTGGAAGTTCTGCCTCCCATTCTGCTTTTGGAAACAATCGCCAATAAACCTTTTGTCTGAGAGTGAAGTGCTCTGTTGGGAAAATATGGAACAATAAGATCTGGAATATAAGATGGAGCTAGGTTGTTGAGAGCTTTGTAGGTTAGAAGTAAGATTTTCAATTCAATTCTGGATTTGACAGGGAGCCAATGGAGAGAAGCTAAAACTGGAGAGATATGATCTCTCCCAGTAACTCCAGTTAGCATTTTGGATCAATTGAAGACTTTTTAAAGAAGTATTTGGACACCCAGATAACAAACCATTGCAATAGTCCAGTCTAGCATGACAAATGCATGAACCAGTTTTTCTGCATCATTTTTTAGACAAGAAGATGTTTTTAACTTTAGTGATAGGCCTATTACGCAGGAGGAGTAATGTGGTTCTGGCAACTCTTAACAGGGTTAAAGTGTGTGAGACATGATGTTGGAACTATGCATAAAGTGGCAGAGTAGATAATCAGCTTTGATGTTTTGTACACAGATGCTTCGAATAATTAATATATAAAAGTATTTTTTAATAAAATAGTTCTCTTCAGAGCGTCACAGTTTTCGGGTGGAGAAAGGAGGGGTCAAACGCCGACGCATTTTATGACGCAAACGCCAGAACGCACCTTGTAAATAACTATGGCAGAGAATATCGAAACCGAGGAATTACGCAATATAAGTGAAGATTTGAGCGATTTGTCTTCAGTTTGGGAAGCAGAAGTTAGTTCGAGTGATGAACAAGAAACAGCTGGTTCTAATGTACGGATCAGATGTATTTATTTGACTCTTACCTTCAGTGAGTAGAAATCTTACATTTCAGATGAGCAAAGTTCTGAGGGTGAAGGGCTGGAACCCGATCGTAGTCGTCTACAGAGCTGGCGATGTTAGAACACCCAAATGCGACACAACGTACCGGCATTTCTCAAGTACATAGGCGATCTTGAAGACAATTTCACTGCATGCTAATAGCAGCGTCAGATAACCGTGCTGGTCCCTACGTCACAACGTCGCGTGCGTAAGTACCCGGATGTCCCTTGACAAAACACAGCACCAATTTTAAAATCACTTTTGAAACAAATTTTCATCGATTTATAATTGTGCTTGTAAAAACGAACATAGTTGAATGATACAACATATATATGTTGTGCCACTTTATGCATAGTTCCAAAATCATGTCACACACACTTTAAAGCCCCACTGACATGATTTTTTTATTTTCATAAAATTGCTCAAAATATATATATTTTATCATTTAAATATGTTCGTTTTTGCAAACAAAATGATAAATCACTTTAATTTTGCTTTAAAAGTGATTTTGAACTTCAAGCCGTGTTTAATCATGGGAAATCCGATTACACGCGAACGCACCATCTGTGACGTAACACCGGGCAGAGCTCTGGGCTTGTCACAGTGCGCGGGTGTGAGCAGCTCCACATGAAGGTAAGTCTGATACAGCATCAGACCTAAATTAGATCCTGTTGTTTCTTGTTCCATCACCCAAACTATTTTCTGCTTCCCAAAATGAAGACAAATAGCTCAAATCTTCACATAGATTGATAAATTCGTCGGTTTTAAATTGTCCGCTATTAAAGAGACCAGAGCCCTCTGCCTCTCACTACGTCACAGATGGTGCGTTCGTGTGTAATCGGATTTCCCATGATTAAACACGGCTTGAAGTTCAAAATCACTTTTAAAGCAAAATTAAAGTGATTTATCATTTTGTTTGCAAAAACGAACATATTTAAATGATAATATATATATATTTTGAGCAATTTTATGAATAGTAAAAAAATCATGTCAGTGGACCTCTAAGGTCTGCTGCTGACAGCCAGAACTACCGGTAGCTATTCACATGGAGGACCATCAGCCTAACAGTGGATAGTTAAAGCCCAACACAAAAGAGCAACATCGTCAGGCCAGGACTCTGCGGTTTACACTCATCCGACTGCAGGCCACTCTTTCCGGGGTGAAGATGTTCACATTCTTGATAGAGACATTGGTTTGAGAGAAGAGTGAAGGAAGCCATCTGAGAGAAACCGTTCAGCGTTAAACAGGGGTAGAGGCCTCCATGTTCAACTGTTCCCCTCTTACAATGCTGTATGGTCCTCCTTTTACATGTGAACAGCTAGTTTTGGCTGTCACCAGCAAACTGGTTAATCCATTATGAGAAGGTGCTGCTCATAAGACTGAGTTCGTAGCTGCTCCTCATACTGAAAAAAGTGTTTCGGACAAAAGATGAAACGTTTCAACAAAGTGAATCCGTCCAGAGGACCTGACTCAATTTAAAACTTTTGAGTCAGATGATTCATGTACCTGGATCATGGAGCATGCATCAGGACATTTTAAACATCTTGTAGTACTTCATCCTTCCACTTGGAAGCGCTGCAGTTCCGCGCATGCGCACTGCTAAAATGCCCGGATGTTATTGCAGCTAGCTCTTTTAGCTTCTGCGACGGCGCTTCGTTCTGCCGCAGCGGAGACTTTCGGTCTTTTCGACTCCCTTGTCTCATTTAAACAGGTTTTAATGTCGGTAACGTAATACTGATAGTTTATCATGACAGAAGTTATTTAAAAGGCTCGTTCTTTTTAGTTCTATTCGGCGTTTTTCCGACCGGACTGGATCGAGTTAACAATACGACAAGCTACCAAGGCTGAATCAGTTCCCGTAGTTTTTTTATATATACCACAGCTAAAATGGAAGACAAATCTTTTACTAAAGAATTAGACCAATGGATTGAACAGCTCAACGAGTGCAAGCAGCTAACGGAAAACCAAGTGAGGACTCTGTGTGAAAAGGTAAGAACTTACATTCTCATTCCGCTGACCTCGATTTTACTGCGGCCTTTTTCGCCTGAGCGGCTCCGGCTAATTTCTGGAAATTGGGTAACGACCGGGTTATCTAACTAGTTCAGTTTTTTGAGCTCTCATCCGCAGGTTGGTCAAGTTTATGAGCAGACCAAAGATAAATTGACAATAGTATTTATTTTATATTCTAATAACCCACTAAATGTTCAGTTGGTGAGGCCGGTCATCGAACGTCATTTGAGCTTCGACAGGCCGAGAATTCGCACCGTACGAAACTAGTAAATAGACGCAGCCCCTGCCCGTTACATTTATTATTTAATCTCTTTTTATGACGCTCAAAGTGCAACGTTTGCTGAATTGTATAACAATGGGCGCGATATTTTGGCTGTTTTTAGGAATTGGATGATCCTGTATATGTGCAGTTGTTTGCACCGCACCCTTTATTGATCAACCGTCTCATTGCACAGACTTGTCCACTCTCCAGTCATTAGACGGCGCCGCATTTTTACTGTATAAATGTGCTCCGTAGCTTTAAAAAAAAAAATATTCTTTCTGTATCAAGATTTTATTTTGAACATCAAAGTAAATGGCTTCAGACTGTTTTCTAATCTGAAACCGATAAGAGTGTTTAAATAAACCAGCAAACCAGAGATGGATATTATTTTCATTATTTTTATTTACATTTTCCAGAGGTATTTTAATATGTAGCATTTTTATTTCCACTGCCTACTTTTATTGCTGCTGTTTTTATTTTTATTTTCACTGATTTATTGTACCCGTTTTTATATTTTGTATCCTGTTAAGCACCTTGGTCAATGCAAGGCATTGTAGGAAGGTGCTATACAAATAAAGTTTATTATTATGAACATAATGTTTTTATTTTGCTGCAAGTCTTTAAATATTTAACTTTGTTCTTTAGATTTCTCATGTCTCCATGAACACTGTTTTTTTTAATGTAAAGATAAAAGCACGAGCTGGGTTGATCATACTTTCACCTTCGTGAAGTATAATTTTTGATTTGTGTATGTATGTATTCCTGAGCCTATTATAGTGACACTTTTATTTTAGTTTGTGTTTAAGTTTAAATTACAGTACAGCTACATGTGGAGCTTTTTGAGCTCAACAAATTTATCAAATGGTTTTCAAAATCAATAACTAACGTTGGCATGCTCATTAGTTTGTGGAGCTTGGCTGAGTTAGGTTTTAAATCGTTTAAAAATATGAGGAGTGTAATTCTGGGTGGAGCAGTTGGTGGAGCTACCGCCTCTCAGCGAGAAGGTCGCTGGTTCAAATCCCAGCTGCAGACCTTTCTGTGGGGAGTTTGCATGTTCCACTTGCTCTTGTCGAGGGCGGACGATTTTCCTCTCCCTCCTCCACGTTGCTTTTGCTCTGTCCTGTCTGTAGCCGTGTTTCCATCAAGGTTTCTAGGTGCGCATTTTGAAGTATCGCAGCAGAAAAGCTTAATGGAAACGGCAAAATGCGAGGTTACTTCCTGAAATTCGCCAAAAAGTAGATACGCTCGCTTGAGGTGGTTTTTGGGATCTTCGAAACCGAGCAGATGCGCAAAACGACAGATGGAAACACATTTGCCGACTCGTGCTGCCGAAGCGAACATTCACGTCACGTGACTGATCAGCTGTTTCCGCTCCGGACAACATGTAACATCGCTAAAACTAGTTGGCATGACAGAATAAATACAACTTGCCCGATAGCAACACATACCTGAAATATTCTCTCCATTTTGACGAGATGTGTGGCCGGGTTCTGTTTTCAACCGCTACTTCCTGTTTACTGTAGACATGCGCAGTGCTGACGTCTGACGTAATGACGCTGACGTAATGACGCTGTGCGTGGCTTGGTAGATGCGCTACAAGCCAGCAGATGGAAACACTTCTGCTTCGCATTAATTTATATTTACATATTTGCGAGATTTCAAAAATTAGCTCAAAAATCGAAATGAAAATGGATGGAAACACAGCTTATGAAACTGCTTCAGATAGGGGTTGAACGAGTACATAATTTTTAAACTCGACATTAGCATAATAAAACTCGAGTAGTACTCGAGTAGTCGATGACGTCATAGGATCTTCAAGATGCAAAAAATAATAATAATAAAAAATGCATTAAAACGTCATTATTTATATAAAGAAAAGACCAACAAAACATTGGGAGTATATATTATGCTCCTATCATTTATCATACTGCAGATAAGTCACAGGAAAAACAAAACTATTTGTTATTTTTATTAAGTTGTAAAAAAAGAATTGTGCAGCAGTCAAAAACGAAAGTAAAAACAGTGGGGCTGTTGGACCCGGTGTGACCTGCAATGCAACACCGCCCCCTACTGTCACAATCTACGGAGCTCCAAACAGGAAGTTGGGGAGTGGCTTTGTTGTTATGTCTTTCCCATAATGCTTAGCGGTATGTTAGAGTTACTGTTGAAGATTCTCAGTCATCCAGGACATGATACAATAAAAAAAGGTGTTCAATACAGAAACAACTGGACTTTTTTTTGTAGCAGATAGGGGTGTAACGAGATCTCGTTGTATGAGATCTCGCGATATTAAACTCCTGCAATATCTCTCGTTGAGAGGCAACGTTGTCTTGCGAGTCGCTAATGCTAGCAGAGCCCCTAGCAAGTCAGCGTCACGGACAGCATGGCTTCGCCGGATGAAGTTGCTATAGAAGACGCCCCAACTACTGATGGAGGGTCCCGGTGCCGCAGACGCCTCTACATTGATGGAGGGTCCCGGCGCTGCCGACGCTGCCCCGGATGTAAAGACACACTTGTGTAAACACCGGTGTGACCGGTGTTGCCAGATAGAGTCCCACCCACCCAAAGCACTCTTTACCCGCAAAAGTCAGAAGGAAAATCGCGGTGAACCGCCCAATCTGGCAACACTGGTGACGGCTGCAGATTCAGTGCTGATGCGGAAATTTAGCGCACGCATTAGTTAATATTTATGTTCAATTTTTGGAAAGTCCTGCGTGAATATCTATTTTTTTAAACAAAGTTGAACGTTCTAAGGTCTAAGGAGATTCAATCAGTAAAATGAAGACATCAGTTGAGTTTGTAATACATGTTAAAACAGAATAAAAGCCTTTTTGCGGCATAAAACCGATCTTTGAAGTTTTCTTGAACTAATATTAAAATCTTGTCTCGTTCTCGCAAACTCGAATTTGTCTCGTCTCGAGAGTTTTATGTATCGTTACACCCCTAGTAGCAGATGTTTTGCCCTTCATCCAAAAGGCTTTCTCAATTCATGTATGTTAGTGTTCTAGTATACTCACACCATGAGTGAAGTGGACGTCTGGGATATAGGCCTGCCTCTTGTGTGTTGTTAATGTTTGACTGTTTCCAGTTGCTCAGCTCAAAGTGGCTTGGTTGGTTTAACCCACAATAGGAGTTGATTTTCTGGTGTAACTGTTGGGA
>JBBPBX010024694.1:11793-39477 GCA_038048925.1 Garcialebias charrua
CAGGTCAGACTTTTTAAAAATCGGTGATCGATGATCGGCCAGAAAATTGAAATCGGTGCACCCCTACACGGGGCAGTACATCTTAGAATCTGCAGCCCCCTGGACACTTCTGTCCATCTTTAGGACGGCTGTACGGAAAGTAATTTTGTTGTACTTCACTGTGCAAGGACAATAAAATCATTCTGATTCTCTCCGTGCATGTGTGGGATATCTCCAGGTACAGTACTCCGGTTTCCTCTCACAGGCCAAAAACATGCATGTTAGGCTGATTGGTAACTCTAAATTGTCCCTAGGTGTTGGTGAGAGAGTAACTGGTTGTTTGTCTCTGTGTCCCTGTGATGGACTGGAGACCTGTCCAGGGTGTCCCCTGCCTCTCGCACAGTGACTGCTGGACATGGGCACTAGTGACCCCCGTGACCTGGAAAGGAAGAAGCGGGCGATGGATGGGTGAATTGTGATTTTGCTGTTTTAACATCTCAGCTTTTCTGTTTGAAGTTTCCAAAATAATGCAATCGTTTTATTTCTGAAAATAAATGAACATGTACAGAATGAACTGTGTACTAACGTAATCACACCTGGATTGTTTGATTATTGATATTAATGATGGGAAGTTTAGCATCTGACATAAAAACATAAGTTTTGAAAACGGTTAGATATTAATGATGGGAAGTTTAGCATCTGACATAAAAACATAAGTTTTGAAAACGGTTAGAAAAGTTCAATAGTTAAAAAGTTGTTTTTATT
Source organism: Garcialebias charrua (assembly GCA_038048925.1). Lineage (NCBI taxonomy): Eukaryota > Metazoa > Chordata > Actinopteri > Cyprinodontiformes > Rivulidae > Garcialebias > Garcialebias charrua. The sequence continues at coordinate 12,538 of JBBPBX010024694.1, forward strand.
TTGAAAGTTTTTATTTGTACAAAAATAATAATTTTGTTGTCTGATGGAAACCTGAGTCATGGCAGACATCTTGAACATGTTACTTACACGCCTGACTGCAGGATTGTGTGTTGGCTTCTGCTTCTACGGTGGCAGGTTCATGCTGGGTCATGAGACGTTTACTGGACCTCTTCACATCACCTCCAGAAATTCAATTAACTGCTTTTGTCACATTTTCACCATCCCTGTTACCAAGAATGGTCATAAATTAACTTAAAATCTTGAAAAATCTCAATTTTTTTTTAAGCGCCCAACCCAGAAAACCATGTTTTGTGAACCTCTGTGTTTCCATGGTCCAGTCACGGCTCTGCTCGGTTCTACGTTATTTTTTTAAAATTTTTTCTTCTTCTGGTTTTCAGACTTGAGTGTTGCCCCGACTCGTCGTGGCACAGCAGCTCTACACCGGTGTTAAATTAAAAAACACCAATAACTGTGACCTGCAGTTTGCTGACATCAAACCTTCAATGGCCCAGTAGGTTCTAAGAACCCAGCTGGAAGTGGGTTTGACCAGTCGATGGAAAAACTCTGGGCTCGGGCCGAGTCGACCCAAGTGGGACCTAATTGAGCCCATTAGAAAGTGTAAATGTGACCATCAGTGTTTCCTCTACTTGCCTTGGCAGGGAGACGGCTCCGTTTGAGGGAGACTGAGCGCTACCTCTGTAGCTTTTTAGCACGCACATCTGTATTGCACACTGCTAGCTTAGCGCTGCGTCAGTGCCGGCAGGTGTCGACGGGTCTGGGGGAGCAGGGCGTTGGTTTTTTATTTTTTTTACTTAGAGGTTGATATTTTTGCCATAAAACATTAATTTGATTGATGGTTTCATAATTCTGTTTTGTTTGTTCTTTCAGGCAAAGGAGATTCTGACCAAGGAGTCCAACGTTCAGGAGGTGAGTCATTAAAACAAAAGATGAGAAAAGTGACAAAGCTTTCGAATAATATTGATTTAATGGATAAAAGCTAAATCTGAGGATTATACAGTATACATATACTGTATATCTGCTCAGATTAGTGTGCTTTATGTAACAATAATTCTTTAATTTTAAACTATAACAATTTGTTTATTTCAACTTCACAGTTTGAAAATGAGCTTCAGAAGAACTTGTTGGTTCTGAGGATGTGAGGATTAATTTACATATTTGAATTTTTTTTATGTAAAATAAAGATCCGTTTTAACATCGAGATGAAGAACTTTAAAGTTCTGTTGTTAGGACAATTCCCAAATTCAATATGTTTTCCCCAGATTTGAATTCTTCTTATATCGTAAAAAATCATATTTCTGTACATTTTACAAGCCCAAAACCAGAAAAGTTGGCACGTTGTGGAAATCGCAAATAAAAACAGAATACAATGACTTGCAAATCTTTTTCAACCTATATTCAATTGAACACACTGCAAAGACCACATACTTAACGTTCGAACTGGTAAACTTTGTTATTTTTTGCAATTATTAGCTCATTTGGAATTTGATGCCTGCAACATGTTTCAAAAAAGCTGGCACAAGTGACAAAGAAGACAGAGAAATTTGAGGAATGCTCATCAAACACTTATTTGGAATATCCCACAGGTGAACATGCAAATTGGGAACAGGTGGGTGCCATGATTGGGTATAAAAGCAGCTTCCTTGACATGCTCAGTCATCCACATAGAAGGATGGGGCGAGGGTCACCACTCTGTGAACAAATGCGTGGGCAAATTGTCGAACAGTTCAAGAACAACTTTTCTCAACGAGCTATTGCAAGGAATTTAGGAATTTCACCATCTACGGTCCGTAATATCATCAAAAGGTTCAGAGAATCTGGAGAAATCACTACACGTAAGGGGCAAGGCCGAAAACCAACATTGAATGCCCGTGACCTTCGATCCCTCAGGCGGTACTGCATCAAAAACCGACATCAGTGTGTAAAAGATATCACCACATGGGCTCAGGAATACTTCAGAAAACCACTGTCAGTAACTACAGTTCGTCGCTACATCTGTAAGTGCAAGTTAAAGCTCTACTATGCAAAGCAAAAGCCATTCATCAACAAGATCCAGAAACGCCGCCGGCTTTGCTGGGCCCGAGCTCATCTGAGATGGACTGATGCAAAGTGGAAAAGTGTTCTGTGGTCTGATGAGTCCACATTTCAAATTGTCTTTGGAAACTGTGGACGTCGTGTCTTACGGACCAAAGAGGAAAAGAACCATCAGGACTGTTATAGGCGCAAAGTTCAAAAGCCAGCATCTGTGATGGTATGGGGGTGCATTAGTGCCCAAGGCATGGGTAACTTACACATCTGTGAAGGCACCATTAATGCTGAAAGGTACATACAGGTTTTGGAGCAACATATGCTGCCATCCAAGCGACGTCTTTTTCATGGACGCCCCAGCTTATTTCAGCAAGACAATGCCAAGCCACATTCTGCACGTGTTACAACAGCGTGGCTTCGTAGCAAAAGAGTGCGGGTCCTCCCCTGGCCTGCCTGCAGTCCAGACCTGTCCCCCATTGAAAATGTGTGGCGCATTATGAAACGTAAAATACGACAACGGAGACCCCGGACTGTTGAACAACTTAAGCTGTACATCAAGCAAGAATGGGGAAGAATTCCACCTGAAAAGCTTCAAAAATTGGTCTCCTCAGTTCCCAAACGTTTACTGAGTGTTGTTAAAAGGAAAGGCGATGTAACACAGTGGTAAATATGTCCCTGTGCCAACTTTTTTGCAATGTGTTGCTGCCATTGAATTCTAAGTTAATGGTTATTTGCAAAACAAAATAAAGTTTCTCCGTTCGAACATTAAATATATTGTCTTTGCATTCTATTCAGTTGAATATGGGTTGAAAAAGATTTGCAAGTCATTGTATTCTGTTTTTATTTGCGATTTGCACAACGTGCCAACTTTTCTGGTTTTGGGCTTGTACATTTGTTTCTGTCCAGCTCTCTGTGGAGAACTGGTCCTAACGTTTCAGCACCAAACTGGATTTAAACACAAAACTCAGATGTCCAGTTTATTCTTCAAACAAATTTTAAAGATGTCCACAGCATTTTAGTTAATTTATTTGGTCTGTTGTTCCGGTCCAGGGTGTGATGTTTGAGGAAATGAAAAACAGTTTTGAGGAAATTGTTTTGTTTGTTTTGGAAGTTGTTTTGGCTCAACGTGTTTCATCAACGTCTCGGCTGTTCATGTAGAAAAGTCACGTCGTGTTTCTGTCACTGAGACAAAATGTTTAAATTTGTCTTTGATTAAATAAATAAATAAATAAAATTATTGGAACAGTTTTACAGCTGCTTAAAGTAACAAAAACAGCTAAAGTTTAAATCATCTTAATACATATATGGCGCTGATGCATCCTGACCTGAGGTAGGAGATCCAGCAGCTTCTGGTACCAACCAGGTCTAGAGTTGTGGTCCGGTTGTTCTGGTCTGTGACCTGAAGGTCAAACAGGAACCACGCTCCGGTCAATAGATCGATCGTTGGTAAACTGGGACCGGGATGGAAGTCCAGTTAAATGTTCTGGTCGAGTCCACAGTCACTTCACACAAAGAAGTTGATCAAAATAAGAACATTCAATAACGGTACAGGAAAAAAGATGTAACGATAAAACAAGAGATTTATTTAAATAAGTCCTGCAGACAGTATTGATATTTTCTATGAACTTTGACAAAGTGTTTACTTCGGAACCAGATCATTTGATGAACTCTCTGCCGGGTCCGATCCAAACCACAATCAATAAAGATGTGTTCGATCAGAGACTTTAAACTTGATAGATTGAATTGGTTGTTTTTATTATCAGTTAATAATAATAATAATAATAAATTCAATTTATACCACACTTTTCATTAATAAAAATCTCAAAAGTGCTAAAAGTTATAGCACAAGTTATAATATTAACCGGTATTTATTTTACAGGAACATTTTGTTCAGTTTGTTTCATTCAGGTTTTGTTGGGCCCTACAAATCTTTTTCTCATTCAGAACTGAACCGGGTTGAGGAAAATGTTCTGATAAACGTGTTGCTCCAGGAATGGGTTGGAGTCAGAACCTTAAGCAAAAATTCAAGTTTCATGGGATTAAAACAAAACTTCAAAATGCCCAGCAATGATTAATTTCATTTAAAAAAACACAATGTTATTTTGCTGCCTAAATAATCTCACATACTGCTTAAGACTGAATATTTTATAGATATTATTAAACACACAGTATTTCAGTTATTTAATTAAAATAAATATCTTAGTAGGAACACCCTGATGCATGCTCAATAATCCAGGTAGAAAAATCTAAAAAAGCTAAGTCTGGTTCATCCCAAAGATCCAGTCCCCCGGCAAAAACAGAGTAACATTGTGTATGCTGTTCAGTGTCAGGAGGGCTGTGATCAGTCTTATATCGGGGAAACTAAACAGCCACTGGCCAAAAGGATGGCCCAGCACAGAAGATCAACATCATCAGGTCAGGACTCTGCAGTCTACACTCATCTCCAGGCCAGCGGTCACTCTTTCAGGGATGAAGATGTTCACATCCTTGATAGAGAGGAACGATGGTTTGAGAGAGGAGTAAAGGAGGCCATCTTTGTGAAAAGAAACCGCCCATCATTAAACAGGGGTGGAGGCCTCCGAGTTCAACTGTCCCCCTCCTACAATGCTGTGATTGCTGGTATCACTCAGCCCTCTGTGAATAGCAAACAACCATCAGGGTGCTAACGATCCATTGTTAGGCTGATGGTCCTCCTTGATCATGTGAGCAGCTGGTTTCAGGCTGTCATCAGCCAACTGGTTGTGTAACACTGTGAGAGGGTGCTATTTATAAGACTGAGCTGAACCCAGCACCTCAGACTGAGGAAGTCTTTCGGACGAAAGACGAAACGTTTCTACAATTTTTTGCTTTGTTTTGTTTTTTTGTTTTTTTGAATGTCCAGAGGACCAGACTTAGCTTTTTTAGATTAGTAGGAACAGTATGTGGCGTTTTGCAGCCCTGTGGTATTCCATGTTTGTGTAAGTGGGGAAAAAAAAACTACCGGTACTTGAAGTAAATAAAACATCTCTTAATGATTTTATAACATTTGATGCAATAAGCTTCACATTAACATTTTTTTTTCTATTGTTTTCATCAGTAACATTAAATAAAATCTAGAGCTAAATGAAGTTTTAATGCTAAGGCCGTTAAAAATAAATGGAACCACGTGAACAGCTCAGATTCTTTTCCTCCTCTTGGTGACGTCGAAACAAGAACAACTTAAAATAAAACGAGGTCATCCGTCTACGAACTGTTTGTATTTATGTCCTGGATGTGACCTTTGCCCTCAGGTGCGATGCCCGGTGACGGTGTGCGGAGACGTGCACGGTCAGTTCCACGACCTGATGGAGCTCTTCAAGATCGGAGGGAAGTCTCCCGACACCAACTACCTGTTCATGGGGGACTACGTGGACAGAGGCTACTACTCCGTGGAGACGGTCACCCTGCTCGTCACGTTAAAGGTAAAAACCTGCTCACAGGTTCTGAGCAGCAACTCTGTTCACAAACGTATCAAACAGGAAAGGTTCAGCTGTAACTCTGGTTTATCAGATTTAATGGCACTCGTCACTTCTTATTGTAGTTGAATTTAAATCATTTAAAGTTTTTTTCATCTCTAAAGCTCAGCTGTCGGTGTGTTTCTGCTCTTTAGTTGCTTTAACTTTCAGAAAAAGTTTTCACTCTTTGGTCACAGATTCGTGCTCATTTGGGGAAAAAAAATTAATCTGCAGGCAAATAAACAAAACTTAACAATTAGTTTCTTGTGAGTTAATTTTCCTTTGGTGGTGCTGGAACAACTTTTAGTTGACCTGTCGTGTCTTCAGGTTGAACAGGGTATCCGCGGGGTTGTAAAAGGTATTAAAAGGTAGTAAATGAAATTAACACAAATTAAGGCCATTAAAAAGTATTAAAAAGTAATAAACGTCATCTGACGAGGTATTAATTTTTTAAAACCTACACAACTATATTTTTCTTGTTCTGTCGTCTAAAAAAAGGTCTGTGAATTTATTTATCTTTTCTAATTTTATGTTCCAAGTAGGACCTTAGCTAAAACAAAGACGTCATATCGTCAGTCAGTGTGCGCGCGCACCTACAGCTGGTATCATGTCTGTAAAAAGAAACAGGAAAGGATCACGGCTTTATCCTCCGACATTTAACAAGAAATTTACCTAAACAATTGTTTGTTAGCTCGAAATTATAGCAAAAGGGGTGTCTCAGTCTAACGTTTTCTTAATAAATGTACTTTAATGGTTAAATCGGCTTTATTTAAAAAAAAAAAGTGTCGCTGCCTGTGTGCACCGTGATCGCTCAGCGGTGAAAACAGGAAAAAGGAGCGCGGCTCGTTTCGCCGTCATTTAACAAGAAAAATACCTAAACAATTATTTGTTAGCTCGAAATTATAGCAGAGGTGTGTTTCTGTCTATCATTTTCTTAATAAATGCACTTTAATGGTCAAATTAGCTGCATTTCGCCGGGGCGGTGCAGCTGGATTGAAGCAGTGAGCAGAGAGGTGGGGAGAGTATGGCAGGCCGATTGGGTCATTAATAGCTAGTGAAGATTCTCAGTCATCCAGGACATGGTGAATTCTAAAAAGTGCAATAAAAAACGATAAAGTATAGTTTAATAGTATAATAAATAGTATAATAAATAAAGTCCAGTTGTTTTTGTCTTGAACTTTTTAAAATTTGTCATTATAGGCACGTTTTCCTATTACATGATACAACAACATGCCATACCCTATTACTACACTAGATATCATGAACTGCTGTTTTTTTTTTCAGTCAGAATGAATGGAAACGGTCATATTTCAGTCAAATGGTTTATAAATATGGGAAAAAAAATCTATAAATATGTCACTTCGTCCTATAATGCCACATCCTGACCAAACGTGTTTTCAACTGCAGGAGCGTCCAGTTTACATGCAAAGTCAATGAGGGACGCGCCTCCAGCCGCGTCTTGGCGTCGGACGTCACGTCACGTGCGTGTTGAGCGTGCTGGAAAGCGTTTTCCGTGCACGTGAACCCGCTTCAGCCTCCAAAGCAGCGTTGATCATTGCTGAAGTTTTCGCCGTTCAAACGTTCAAACGCCGTTCAACTCTCCCTGATTGGTTGATCAGGGAGAGAGGGGGAGAGTCCCTATGTGACGCGGAAACGAGGGAACGGGTATTGCGCAACTATGACGTATTGTTTGTGGGACACAGAAAAAACCCGCAAAGTCGTGAATAGGCATGTAACGAGATCTCGTTGTACGAGATCTCGCGATATTAAACTCCCGCGATATCTCTCGTTGAGAGGTAACGTTGTCTCGCGAGATGCTAATGCTAGCGCTAGCAGAGCCCCTAGCAAGTCAGCGTCACGGACAGCATGGCTTCGCCGGATGAAGTTGCTATAGAAGACGCCCCAACTACTGATGGAGGGTCCCGGTGCCGCAGACGAGACGCCTCTACATTGATGGAGGGTCCCGGCGCTGCCGACGCTGCCCCGAATGTAAAGACACGCGTGTAAACACCGGTGTGACCGGTGTTGCCAGATAGAGTCCCACCCACCCAAAGCACTCTTTACCCGCAAAAGGCAGAAGGATCTGGCAACACTGGTGAGTGACGGCTGCAGATTCAGCGCTGATGCGGATATTTATGTTCAATTTTTGGAAAGTCCTGCGTGAATATCTATTTTTTTAAACAAAGTTGAACGTTCTAAGGTCTAAGGAGATTCAATCAGTAAAATGAAGACATCAGTTGGGTTTGTAATACATGTTAAAACAGAATAAAAGCCTTTTTGCGGCATAAAACCGATCTTTGAAGTTTTCTTGAACTAATGTTAAAATCTCGTCTCGTTCTCGCGAGATCTGTGATTTTCTCGTCTCGTCTCGTGAGTTTTGTGTATCGTTACACCCCTAGTCGTGAACTATGGAAGAGAAACTCATTGTAGCTGTGTGTGTGTGACACAAGTCTTTCACGACCAGTTAAGTCTACTCTACAGAGACTTGGTCCTCGCCTGGCGGAGTGCAGTGAGGAACTCGGTGTGCCGGTAAGCTCCCCCCCCCCCCGCCGCCACACCGCCGCAGCTTCTCGCTCTGGTCAGGACACCACTGGGTCCAGTGTGTCCACTTGCGTGCGTGACGAGCCTTTTTGCCGTTGAAAAGCTGTTTGGTCAGGACGTGGCATAAGTTGCTAGGCATGTATATTATGCAAAAAACTGCAACTTACAGGATGAAAAATACAGTAGTTATTATTTTTTCTTTTTCTCCCTCTCTTTTTGAATTATGCATGTGTTCAGTGTTGAATTATTTTAACTAAACTGTTCTGTTTTCAAGTTTACAGTTTTTGTTTGCCATTAGAGATATGCTGTGTGTGGGAACAATTAAACTTTTTCTCTTGGGTTAGATTTAAATAACAAGTAGGTCAGTGCTTTGAGGCAAGAAGCAACTTGATGTATCCAGTAATTGTTATAAAACTACATTTACTACCAAAGTTTAAGAAGAAAATGACAGTAATCTATCACTTTACAATTAGTTGCTCTGAACTGAAATACAACAGGTTGCCGCTACGGTTACAGCTCGGTGCCGTGATGGTATTAAAAAATATTTTGATGGTATTAAAAAGGTATTAAAAGGTATTAAATTCAACTCAAGAATTTCTGCATATACCCTGTTGAAACATGAGTTCAATTACAGCTCAACACGAACACGTTCTTTATTCTAATCAAAACTTTAAGCACGTTAAGCTGCTGCTTGAACATCAGACAAACTGAAGGAACACCTGGAGTTTGTGGTGGAGGCTTCGCTCAACGTCTGTGTTGACAGAGTTATGATCCGGTTTTATTGTATAATAACGACGTGTTAAAACACGAAGCGGTGGTGTTTATCAGCTGATGGAGGCCGAGTTGTTCTGCAGAGAAACTTCAGTTGACGTGACTCAGACCGTTCAGCAGATCAGAGTTCAGATTGAAGCCATTTGATTTTCACACCAGCTGTAGTATAAATATATTGATATAATTTATGTATATATATGATATCAATATATTGATCTCATTTATAGCTTGTCGTGCAGATGAATCTTTCAGAAATAATGTCTGTTTTTACCTGACTGGGGTTTTGGATCAGCTGGTTCTGGATTGTTGTGACAATGACTGCAGAATCTGCTGAGTCATGTTAACCCCATGGAACCATGATGTCATCAGATTTACCTGCAGGTTGAAGATCGCCGATGACAGTTTCTAAAGAACCAGACAGTGGAGGAGTTCAGTGTGAACGCTGATTTGATCAGACGATCACAAACAAAACGACCAGTCTGCATTTATAAAAAATAACCATTTAACAAGAAATTCATTTCTGGTTGACATTTGATCAATGACTTTAGCTTTGCCTGATTGAAAGTAGACTTCTGTCTCCTTCACAATAAAACAAAGCTGTTTGTTTGTTTGTGGTCCAGGTTCGTTTCCCGGAGCGAATCACCATCCTGCGAGGGAACCACGAGTCGCGGCAGATCACGCAGGTTTACGGCTTCTACGACGAGTGCCTGAGGAAATACGGGAACGCCAACGTGTGGAAGTACTTCACAGACCTGTTCGACTACCTGCCGCTCACCGCGCTGGTCGATGGACAGGTGGGTCGTCACCAGGAACACCGTCTTCATCGGGTTTACGCCGACATGTTTATAACTCCAAACGGTTCTGTTTCAGATCTTCTGCCTCCACGGAGGTTTGTCTCCTTCCATAGACACTCTGGATCACATACGAGCTCTGGACCGCTTGCAAGAAGTCCCACACGAGGTCCGAACACTCATCTTCACTCATTGTCTCCTTTTCATCTTCACTCATTGTCTCCTTTTCATCTTCACTCATTGTCTCCTTCTCATCTTCACTCATTGTCTCCCTTTCATCTTCACTCATTGTCTCCTTCTCATCTTCACTCATGTCTTATCAACACTACAAACCTGTGACCTTTAAAGAAAGTGATGCTCTGTAGGAGCATGTTGCTCAGAGTGAACAGGAGTTGAACGTATGTTTTGTGTCCATCAGGGCCCCATGTGTGACCTGCTGTGGTCTGACCCAGATGACCGCGGTGGGTGGGGCATCTCCCCCCGAGGCGCTGGCTACACCTTCGGACAGGACATCTCTGAAACCTTCAACCACGCCAACGGCCTCACGCTGGTGTCCCGCGCCCATCAGCTGGTCATGGAGGTAACTCTCAGGTGGACACCATGTGTGTCCTTCAGTCTGCTTCAACTGATGAGACAGATGAACAGGTTGTGTGTGAAGTGGACCTGGTGCCGCCTCAGTGATGGAACTGGTTTCTGTTCCTCAGGGCTACAACTGGGGCCATGACAAGAACGTGGTGACCATCTTTAGTGCTCCAAACTACTGCTACCGCTGTGGAAACCAGGCAGCCATCATGGAACTGGACGACACGCTCAAATACTCTTTGTAAGTAAACGGGACGGTTTCTAATGAAACTGGATTTATTCTGTTTAAAGGTCGTTTAAAGGTCGTTTAAAGGTCCTGTTGTTTATTGGACAAGAATAAAAGATTTACAAGAGGTTCCCTGTTCCTCACTATGAGACGCAGCCAATAGTAAATGTCCCTGTTTATGACTCACTGGGTCTAAAACTCAGAAGAAGAAAAAAAAGACAAAATGAGATGTACATCACTACTTCATCTAAAATTCAAAGTTTTAGGTCTTTAAAATATTTACGTTTTCAATTTTTAGCTCTTTATTTAAAAGCAGAGAAGAAATATATTTTATGGCTCCTTACAACAACTTTTAATGCATTTTTCATCATCATCATCATCATCTAGGGCTGGGCGATATGGACAAAAATTCATCTCGATATTGTTATGATATATCGCGATATACAATATATATATATCGATATAATTTTCTTTCCATAAAAGAATAACAAAAATATATTTCTGAGTCAAAGCTTTGTCCCAGTTGTCACACAGCAACATTTATTAACAAACAGCTGTAACTCTACAAAATAAATGTCTAAAAAATGAACTATTTACATACATTACTTTATTTTTTAGACATTTATTTACACCTATTAAATAATAGTCCTCTTCAGCTGAGGGCAGCTGTGGCTGAGAGGCTAGAGCAGTCTCCTCCAATGGGAGAGCTGGGAGTTCAATTCCACCAGCAGTCACATGCTGAAGTGTTCCTGGGCAGTGGGCAACACTGAACCCCTCATTGCCTCTGATGTGTGTCCCATCAGTGTATGAATGTGATAAAGTACTGATTATTCTTTGTACAGTTCTAGTAGAGTGCTGTATGAATGGGTAAATGAGGACACAGATTGTGTTTTAAAGAGCTTTGAGTGTCTTGATAAGATAGAAAGGTGCTTTCACTTTAGTCAGTGTGTTTGTGAACTGCAGTAAATGTGAGCCTCCACTCAGAAACGTGAACCGAGAGGCGGAGACATTATTAAATCAGCAGTTTATCATATCGCTAAAGACACGGTCAGTCTCAGCTGTGGAAGAAGACGGCTAAAGCGTTAGCCATCTTGTTAGCCGCTAAGGACCGTATCTTTAGCGATATGATAAACTGCTGATTTATTAATGTCTCCACCTCTCTCTGCGGTGCACGCACGGCTAAATGAGCTCAGACCCGTGGTTTGTTTTAAGGAAGCAGCAGGCTGTAAAAACACTCGGTTCTGCCGTTTCACGGTTCATGCTCCACTCCGCTGTTTAAATGGTGAAAAAGATTCGTAGTTCCGACCTTTCGTCGGGATTATTTTCAGCATCGTCTACAAAAATATTTTTTCTGCCCTCATCTGACAATTTAAATCCAAACTAGCTCAGAAAGAACATTGTTTTTCCCCCTCAGCAGCTAGCGTCGCTCTTCATATCTGCCGTGTTTACTTGTTGTGCTGGAAGTCTCCGCGGCTCCGCCCTCCTGCAGGCAGGAAGGAGGGGCTGGGGCTGTGTTCAGTGAAGGAGAGGGAGGGGGGCGAGTGGGAGAAAGCAGACAGCAGGAGGATTCTCGATATAAACGATATAGTCTCGTCTTATATCTCTTTAGAAAAAATCTCTATTTTAAAAATATAGATATATCGCCCAGCCCTATCATCAGCGTTATTTATAAAGCGCTTTAAAACAGCCACAGCTGAAACAAATTGTTGAACACCAGATAATTGGTTCAGTAGTTTTGAGGGTTTAGGACACGTGTCAAACTCAAGGCCCGGGGGCCAAATGTGGCACATCTGGCCCTCAACATGATATTTTAAACCTAACATGATATTTTAAACCTACAATACTTTTATCACTTTAATTTTTTCAGTGATCTTTGATTATGATGTTAGAAGTGCGACAAAGAACGTCGGATGAGACCAAACTCTTGTTGAGGAACCTGTGACCAAGACGAGATGTTGTGTATCTGACTTGAGTTAATATAGATTCTGAAACTGGCCCTTAGTTTGAAAAGGTTTTTTTAATTTTGGCCCCTTTTGTAAGTGGGTTTGACACATTTGGTTTAGGATGTTCTTTTTATGCTGCAACAAAACTGCAACTCCCATAATGCAGCAGTTCTGTCAGCTTGTCTTTATTTAGAGATTCAGCCTTCCTTGTTGCTCCTGAAACTGGTTTAACGTTTATTACGTTTAGATTGAATTTTAAATGAAAAGCAACAATTTTTGTAACATCAAAATAAAAATTTCAGTGACTTTTTTAATAATTTATGCAGATTTTAGATTTTAAAAATGCTCTTGGCTGAAACTTACAGAAATCCTGAGTTGGATTGTTTCCTCCCACGTTGTAATTAGCATTCGCCGTCTTCTCTGCAGCCTTTATCGTGACATCATCACTCTTAACAGGAAGTTGTCACTTATGAACCTGTCTCTCTCCACAGCCTGCAGTTTGACCCCGCCCCCCGCCGTGGCGAGCCTCACGTGACCAGACGCACTCCTGACTACTTCCTGTGAATGTCCAGTCCAATCTCTGTCAGTCATCCACAAAGCCCCGCCCCCTTTCACACCACACCCCCTCGTCTATTTGGGTGAAAAGATGTTTCTGAACCAGGGAGACAAACGATTGGCTGAATTTAAGATGTAATGGAAAGTAAGCGACGTCCTCTACAGTCGCGTTGTCAATATGCTGTCATTAATAAACGCTGTGCTTCTGGGGAAAACGACACGTAATCTACGATCTGTTCTAGGGTTTCTTTCTGTTTCTTACATGTCTGAAGAAAATAACGAGATAATAAAACTACCGACGTGGACCAAATGTGCCATATTCTGATCCTTTTACAACAAGGTTTTCTGTTACTTTATTTTTTTTTGACCGCACTATAACCCAAACCGTCGCTACACATCTGATGAGAAATGCGCTTTTTTTTCTGTTGCGAGATCGTTTTAAAGAATAAATTAAAAATAGGAAAAAAGGTTTGCTTCAAGTAGTCCAGCTGTCAGTTGTAGGTGTCCAGGCTGCAGCCGGTGGTCATCTCAGCAAGTATCTTACTGTAATTTGATCTAAGATAACAGACGTGTGAAATAAAATGTCCTGTTGACAAAAAGCCTGGGCGCCGTCTCTTTTCTTCAGCTGCAGACGTCTCATGTCCTCATCAAAAACATCTCCCATATTTACAAATGATGGCAAGAAGTTGTGGAATAATGTCCGACTGAAGTATTTTAACTTTTATTTAAAGTCTAGAATTGATCATTTTTCATAACTGATAGGGATTTGAAACACCTGGGGCCTCATGTATCAACGGTGCGTACGCACAAAAACCGTGCGTATGCCATTATCCACGCAAAACTCCGTATGTATCAAAACAGAACTGAACGTGGAAATGTGCGCACCGCCACGGCAGCTCCAGTGTTGGCGTACGCACGTTTCTGTGGTTTTTGTTCCTTTGGCGACACTTACAGGTGATTCTGGAAACTGTTCATGATGGGGAAATAATTATTATTTCCACCCAAACACACATGATTAACAATTATTACATCCACATGGACGCAATCAGAATATAACCTGCAAAAAATATAAAAAACAGAAAGACTGAATAGTTCTGCACAGCTTAAATTCTTGTTTGCTGTTCATTTTTAGCTGTTTTAGCAGTTGAAGAACGTGATGCATGATGGGACAAGACGACATTCCTCTGTTGCAGGGTATATTTAAATGAAAACAACGTTTTTCTTTGTTTTTAATTCATTCCAGAATTAAAGAACACAAGAAAACTATTTTAAAAAAAACCACAAGGAATCCTCTTTTCCTTCATTTCATGTATTGTTTCATTTCATGTTGTTCTTTCTAAATAGTGTTCTTGTGTTCTTTAAATCTGGAATGAATAAAAAAAAAAAAGAACGTTGTACCATGCGGGAATCGAACTCATGATCTTTGGGACGGAAGGCGAGCACGCTACCCACTAACCTATTTAGGCATATTAGAATAGCTTGGTCAACTTCTCGTTTAAAAGTGGACGGTTTGTTGTGCGCTGAGCGTGCCAAACAAAACCTTTTTCTGTGCCTCTCTACGTCACTCAGAAGCAGTGTTGGGTGTAACGCGTTAACGCGTAAGTAGTGTAATATGTTACTTTTTTAAAAAGTAACTAGTAATGTGTAACTAATTACTTATTTTGAGTAACTACCCCAACACTGCTCAGAAGTGTCTCCAGTTCACAGTCCGTGAAAATACTCTGATGCATGCTCAATAATCCAGGTAGAAAAATCCAAAAAAGCTAAGTCTGGTCCTCTGGACATTCAAAAAACAAAACAAAACAAAGCAAAAAAAAACAAAAAACTGTAGAAACGTTTCGTCTTTCGTCCGAAAGACTTCCTCAGTCTGAGAAGCTGAGTTCAGCTCAGTCTTATAAAGAGCACCCTCCCACAGTGGATCAACCAGTTGGCTGATGACAGCCGAAACCAGCTGCTCACATGATCAAGGAGGACCATCAGCCTGACGATGGATCGTGATGTTACTCTTTTTCCACGTTTCGACATGATTTGCAATAGAGCAAAGACGACATTCCTAATGTGCAGGGCATATTTAAATGAATTTGCATATTTATATGGAGGCGTGTCAAAGGCGGAGTCGGCCACTCTCTCATGTGCACTCAATTCCACGTTGATTGTGATGTACAAAAGGAATGTGCGTGGATTGCGGCGTACGCACAGTTTGATACATCTGGATTTTTTTGTGCGTACGCAGTTTTCTGGATTTGACCGTACGCAACTATTCAGTAAGAAATCCACGCAAGTCTTTGTACATGAGGCCCCAGGTCCATGAAGAGGTTGTGTACCCCTTTATTCCTGCTACTGTTGTTAGTGAGCGTTTTTCTCCACCGCTGGAGATATTCACTGCAACTAGATCTGTGCTTTTGACAGAAAATGTGGACAAGTTGGTCTTTTTGGCCAAAAACTTAAAACTTGTTTAGTTAGATTGTAAATCATCTGTTACTGCTTATTGTTCTGGTTCTGACTGTTATTGTATTTTTAAAGATTTTTTTAATTATAGTTTATTTATTGTAAAGGGTGCCGTTTATTTAAAATATCATCAAAATGGGTTGCTTTTATTTATTTTTATACAAACATATTGTATTGTATACATATTTTATACAAACATATTTTGTAAGTCTTTATTTTGGCCTTTTTTAACCGAAAATTTACCGAACACAGCCTTCCTTGAAACTGAAAATATATATTTTTTGTTTCCAAATGCTGAGGTTAAAGGTAAATTAAAAATATGAAATTATATTTCCAGTGTCATCACTGAAATGTCAAAGATAAAGATTTTAGTTCAGAAAACAAACCATCATTGGTGATACACAACCCATAAAGAACCTTAAAATTGATAATATTTTAAGGTGTCTCTTGTAAATGACTCTCAATGAGACTGTCTGTACACATAAAGGTTAAACAAAAAGTAATATTTTTTGGCCTTGGTATGAGTTTTATCAGAGAACTATGATAAAAATGTGAGCTATGTTCAAAGCTTCAGATGTTCTGACACTCCTTTTGTGAAAGACTGAAGGAAGTTCTGTGAGTTATGCTGTGGAAGTGACAAAGACCACACAGTAAACTGGTACAACTAAAATTGTGTTATTTTGTTGTTCACTTGGTAAAATTGCTCTAATATCTGCTACAATAATAATAAAACAGAACAAATAAGGAACACGAGATTTTTCTTTCTCATATTTAATTGTAAAGCATTTTTGAAAAAAAAAAAATCCTCAACATTTTGGCTTAACATCAAAACTCAAAAACTGAAAAATAACCTTCTTCCACCTTTTATCCCCTTAAAATATATCCATAATTTATAATTATAGATAAAAAAAATCCGAGTTTAAATGAAACTTTAGTGACACACATTAGGTGAAATATAAAATTACAAAACCAATGCACTCTTAGGGGCAGCTGTGGCTGAGTGTTGTCCTCCAATAGGAGAGTTGGGGGTTCGATTACACCAGCAGTCACATGCCCAGTTGTCCCTGGGTAGGACACTGAACCACTCATTGCTTCTGATGTGTGTTCCATCGGTGTATGAATGTGATAAAGCTCTGATTACTCTTTGTAGAGATCTAGTAGAGTGCTGTATGAATGGGTAAATGAGGCACAGATTGTAGTTGAAAGTGCTTTGAGTGTCTTGATAACACAGAAAGGTGCTATATAAATACAGTCCACCCATTTACCATTTATCAAGTGTCTTTTGAGCTTTTTACCTGGAATCTTGTTTGAGATGATTAAATCAAAAACTGGTCTTTACGCCTTTTGTGTGATGTGATTTTAACGGTCAGATTCTCACAAATGATTTCAACCATTAAACAGAACCTTTGATGCTAGTCTGATGGTTTGCAACATAACATGCAGCACGGACACATACTTTTTTATGTCTGCAGCTCAGCCACAGACAATTAGATATAATCCACCTTTCAGGAATACTGTAATCTCAGTGTGAGTCATTCAGTTATCTAGTCCAGGTAAAATAGTGAGTTGGACTAAACATCTTTCAGACCCATGCAATTTGCTGTTTAGAATCACCTTCACAAGGAAGTATGTCTTCATTGTTTTGTTTGGGGTTTAAGAGCTAACCTTAAGAAATGTTGCTTATGTGGGTAACTTTAAACAATAACCTTAACCCTGAATCATGCTGAAATGAGACATGAATCAGTAGGCCCTATTTCAGCGTACTGAAATGATTAGGGTACACTCACAGTTCAGATCTCCCCATGTCAGAATACTGGCCAAGTTAATTAGAGTTTAGAGCTCAGATTATTTTGGTGAAACCTGGCAGGGGAGTGTCGTTAGAGGTGGGACACCTTTAGAAGTGGCGCGCACTGTGAACCTGGATGGAGGTAGGGATTATTTGGATGTAACACGCAGTGGGTTTCTTGTTAGAGGGGGGTGTTGCCACAGTCTGTCTCTGTGGTAAATTTGATTAGGGCTGGCGAAAGGAGGTGATCCAACCGTGAACAGGTGCCCCTCACAGCTGAGTTGGGTTCAACCCTCTGGTGGCTCTCTCCTTCCCTCTGACATTGTACTTCCTGATCTTTGTTCTCCTTCTGCCTATTTGTGTAATCTCTGTCCATTTTCACTGCTGTCTCACATCATCGAGGCTGACACTGCTTCATCTGTCTTTGTTTATCCTGTAACAGCTTTGGGAATGGAGGAGGCTCAGTAGAACGTCCAGGACCTCCACTTTGAAATGCTTCTTCATCCTTGCAGCATGACTTTCACTGACCTTCTGAAACCTCATGAGCCACCTCCCCCCTTCTGTGCACTGTATCCCTGCTTCCTATGTTCCCACCTCCCCCTCTGTACTACCCACCTGTTTGGATCAGTCCAGCCAAATTCTGGTCACTGACTCATATCTACACCACAAACACTCTATTGCTCATATAGTTGATATCCTGATTTGGTGTAAAAATGTTAGACTCAGTAGACTTTTTTATTTATTTATTAACAAACTAGCTAATTACATTTTCTGCAATTTATTTTGTATACTGTACAAGCATGTCCAAAATTTAACACAAGATACATCAGATGATGAGACAGGTTGTATATAAACTGGTGGTTTACCAGTATATCAGTTGTTAGACATTCCTTGAAAATGTAACAAGCCATTTAAATGTAACACAAATTAAAGATTCACTGCTTTATTTTAAGCTATAGTTTGGTCACAGCACTTAAAACACTCCAAATTGTGAGGCAATACAAGTGGTCCCCGACTTACGACATCATTGACATACGAGGTTCCGGACTTATGCCGGGTTCCCACCAAACGCGTCAAAACGCTCCCAACGCACCGTGTTTGCTGCTTGTCAACAGATGTCTGCTCACACAGAATGCGTCTGCAGACGCGCAGTGGGAGCAGCGTCTGGCTCCCTTCCCGGTCAGATTTGTTTTGTTTTCTGTACACAGGGCAGATGAAATCAGCGGTACGTGAGCCTCGTTACTACTTGAGTGGGTTTTCTACGAGCCGAACTGCAGCTCCGAAAGTCTTTGTTGAGATTAAAACGTTTTTTTTTTTTATGTTTGGGGTAACCGTACGCTCGAGCAGACAGCGACAACTGTAAAAATGGCAAGTTTCTTACCGGAGGCTGGTTTCTTCATGGAGGCTCATTGGGGTTAGTTTAAAAAGTCCAAAGACAGTCCCGTCGTTGTTACGTCAGCACATAGCAGAGGCTCTCCCGATTGGTTGCTGCGACGCGTCGAGCAGCCAAAGTTCAAATGAATGAACTTTGGCTGCTCGACGCCTCGGCTGCTTTGGACGCGCGTGCGCGGGAAAGAAACGCCGCACGCTGTCGGGCTGCTTGAAATGCTCAAAACGTGCCGCCCCTGGCCGCGCCTCCACATAGACTTTGCATGTAAAGTGGCAGCGTCAGCCGCCCGAAACGCGTTCGGTGGGAACCCAGCATTACGAGCTGACTAACGAACAGTAAAGTTGTACAGAACATACAGAAAATACAGCACTGGTATGTGTTTTTAGATGAAAGTGTGTTAGCTAACCGGTTTGTAAACAAAGTTCTGAGCATGTTTATGAACCAGTATGTACATTTGTGTTGAAAAATGGGTGTCCGTAGTAGCGCTAGCATACATTTTCCGACTTGCAACTGAAAATCCGGACTTACGAGCGACACGTGTTTCGGGTTCCGACATACGAATTTTCGTGTTACGAGCACCTCGTACGAATGGAACTTGCTCATAAGTCGGGGACCACCTGTATATGACCCTTTGTTCCTGCCACTAATGTTAAAGTTGTGCTCAAGCATTGGTCATGGTATGAATAAGATACTGTATGATGTCAACGTGGAGAAAAAAAATCCCATATCTATTGCTCAAAAAAGCAGCATAGCAAAAGAACATCTAAGTCTAATGCCGGGTACCCACCTAATTTGTCAGAACGCTCCTGCCGCCCCCTTTTGGCCGCTTGTCACGTTCCCACAAAGCCACTGAAGACGGGTCTGATGACGCGCACTAGAGGGAGGCAAAGGAGGGGGTCTAGCTCGTTTTCCGGGTCTTGGAGTGGGTTTTCTACGAGCCGAACTGCAGCTCCGACAGTCTTTGTTGAGATTAAAATGTTTTTTTTATGTTTGGGGTGATCAAACGCTGGAGCGGACAGCAGCAACTGTTTAAAATGCCAAGTTTCTTACCGGAGTTTGGTTCCAATTCATGGAGGCTCGATGGGGTAAGTTTAAAAAGTCCAAAAAAAGTCCCGTTGTCGTTGTGTAATCACATAGCAGAGGCTCTCCCGATTGTTTGCTGGACGCGTAGAACAGTGTTTTTCAACCACTGTTCCGTGACACACTAGTGTGCCGCGAGTGATCATCAGGTGTGCCGTGGAAATTATCCAATTTCACTTAACTGGTCTAAAAAGATTTTTTGAAAACAAAATAATCATGTGTTCGGCCGTACGCCGCTCTGCGCTGTTCGTACGCAGAGGCACACACGTATCCCCGCAGGGCATGTATGCGCAAAGCTTAATTTTTATGACCGCGAACGCAAGCGCGCTGTCGCACAATAAACTGCCCGGCGCCGGACTGTTTTGCATGCAACACAAATGTATCAAATTCCCCTTCTTCATCCCTGATCTGGCCTTTTCTTTTGTTTGTTTTTTGCCAAAAGTCAAGTGATCGCTTCCTCCTCCGCTGACTCCATGACTGAAATGATGAGGAAATGAATGAATTTGTCACGAGCGAATTAAACGCGGGTCCAACGTGGCTGCATGAGGTTCTGCAGATTTCCTGTCTGATGTGTGGGTTGCAGGACCAGTGCTCCCTGTTTTTAGTTTATTTTTTAGAACTTTTTATTAACATATAAACACAGAACACCACTGCGGCAGAAACACCAGCTCTCGCCTTTTTTCCTCACCCGACCTGTCAATCAATTCATGTCCAGAGGCGGTCCCTCCTATGAGCTATCTTCGTTTACAATTTTGGTTGGTGGTGTGCCTCGTGATTTTCCATCCATCCATCCATTTTCGTCCGCTTATCCGGGGTCGGGTCGCGGGGGTAGCAGCCTAAGTAGGGAGGCCCAGACTTCCCTCTCCCCAGCCACATGGAGCAGCTCCTCTGGGGGAATCCCAAGGCGTTCCCAGGCCAGCCGAGAAACATAGTCCCTCCAGCGTGTCCTGGGTCTTCCTCTGGGCCTCCTCCCGGTGGGACATGCCCGGAACACCTCCCCAGGGAGGCGTCCAGGAGGCATCCTAACCAGATGCCCGAGCCACCTCAACTGGCTCCTCTCGATGTGGAGAAGCAGCGGCTCTACTCCGAGTCCCTCCCGGATGACTGAGCTTCTCACCCTATCTCTAAGGGAGAGTCCAGACACCCTGCGGAGAAAACTCATTTCAGCCGCTTGTATCCGAGATCTCGTTCTTTCGGTCACAACCCAAAGCTCATGACCATAGATGAGGGTGGGAACGTAGATCGATCGGTAAATTGAGAGCTTTGCCTTTCGACTCAGCTCTCTCTTCACCACGACAGACCGGTACAGCGCCCGCTTCACTGCGGATGCTGCACCTATCCGCCTATCGATCTCACGCTCCAGTTTTCCCTCATTCGTGAACAAGACCCCGAGATACTTAAACTCCTCCACTTGGGGCAGGACCTCATCCCCGACCCGGAGAGCCTCTCATGCTACCCTTTTCCGGCTCGTGATTTTTTTCAATGAAAACACTGTGCCTTGGCTCAAAAAAGGTTGAAAAACACTGGCGTAGAGCAACGTCGAGCCTCAAAATATCAACTTTTCGATCCGACGCTGCTCAACGCTTAGGTTGCTTCGGACGCGCGCGTGCGCGGAAAGGAACTGCCGCGTGCCGCCGCGCCACTTCATACACTCAAAACGCGCCGCTTCACGATACGCCGCGCATCGACGCCTCTCCACATAGACTTTCAATGTAAACCGGCCGCTTCCGCCGCCCGACACGGGTCCAGTGGGTAACCGGCATAAGGAAGCAAAATTATAAATTATGTATACTGTCAAGACTTGCAAAATAAATGTATTATTTGCAATATTTTGCTGCCTACTAAACCTTTATCAGGTAAACAGCTTCAAAAGTTACGAATACAATCTTAATTGGGAAGTGGTTCTCAATGTTTGACCAATCACATGTAACTATCACAAATGAAGTGAACTGTATCAGTCATCAAAATTGCCTCCTCCCTGGACCACCTGCTTATCCTGGTGGAGAAGTTTAAGTGCCCTGAGGGTCCTAATATGTTGTCAGGGGCAATGTCAGGTCTCAAATGGGAAATTAGTTCTAGGGGAAGAATGTAAAATAAAAAAGCTGTCATGAAGACCCTTCATGGACCTGAAATCAAAGAGTCTATGTCACTTATTTGTGTCCCACCCTGTAGCCAGGTCTGGTGTTGGGGCTTGTGTGCATCTGGTGGTTGAGCCTTCGTTCATTGATCCTGGGTGGACCTAACTCAACTAGGTTAAGTGGGCTCACTCCCCCTGCACTGTCAATCAGGCAGCAGAACAAGACAAGGGCCTTGGCAGTCCGAGCTTGTGAAAGAAGTTGAGCAATGCCAACTAGATATAATCAGTCTCACCTTGACACATAGCATTGGCTCTGTCCTTGTCACTCTGTTTGCCACTCTCCTTTGTTGGAGTTTATCTGGGTGAGAAGTGGAGAGCTGGGGTGGGCTTTCTTATCAAAAGGGTAGCTTCCCTGCACCTTTGCATTGTGGAATGGGTCATGACTGTTGTGCTTAGGAGCTGAACTTCAGTTTAGAGTACCACACATTTTCGGAAGCCCTGGGACAGATGTTCGATAGTGCCCCGATTGGGGAATCCATACTCTTTTTGGGTGGACTTCAATGTTCATGTGAACAATGACAGTGTGACCTGGAGTGTTGAAATTGGGACAAACATACTGCCTGATCTGAACCTAAGTGGTGTTCAGTTACTGGACTTCTGTTCTAGCGGCTGTGGCTGAGTGGTTGGAGCAGTCATCCTCCAATGTGAGAGTTGGGGGTTCTAATCCACCAGCAGTCGCATGCTGAAGTGTCCCTGGACAAGACACTGAATCCCTCATTGCCTCTGATGTGTGTCCCATCAGTGTTTGAATGTGATCTAAAGCACTGATTAGTCTCTTTAGAATGATTTGTTCAATTAGCTTTGTACATATCTAGTAGAGTTCTGTATGAATGGGTAAATGAGGGCATAGATTGTAGTGTAAAGCACTTTGACTGTCTTGAAATAAGATAGAAAGGCGCTATATAAGTACAGTCCATTTACCATTTACCATTTCTAGTTGCAGTTTGTTCATAACGGACATCATGCTTGTACATAAGGATATCCATAGTTGTACTTGGCACCAAGACACCCTAGGTTGTAGTTTGATGAGTGACTTTATATTGTACCATCTGACTTGCAACTGCATGTTTAGGACATGGAGATGATGAGAAGTAGAAGAAGAGCTGTCAACTGACCACATGGTGATAAACTAGATCAAGTGGTAGTGGAAGATGTTGCATAGGGGGCCAAGATGGTGTAGAGGCAGGGGAACCGACTTGGGACCCGAAGGACCCAGGTTCAAACCCCAGTCACGGCATACCTTGTGGTGTCTATGGGCGGCACACCTCACCCCCAAATTGCCCCCCGGGCGCCTTCAATAGCTGCCCACTGCCCCACCTGGTGGTGGTTGGGTTAAATGCAGAGACTAATTTCGTCTTGTATGGAAACATACACAGATGACAAATGTGACATTATTATTATTATAAACCTGGTAGATGATTTGGCTGTGTTTGAGCAGAACATCTGGCGACTCAGGGGGAGAAGCAGCAACATGCTCACACTGTTTCCTGTGGTGACACGAAGATTCTAACATCAACTGGAGATATAGTCAGACGGTGGAAATAATACTTTGAGAGGCTACTCAATGCCACCTACCCCAGTAGGCCTATATGTATTCCATCGAGGAGCCAGAGCCAGGGATGAGGGGGAGGGGCTGCATTGATGGATTGAACAGTCACAGGGTCAGAAGTCATTGAGGTGGTCAAATATCTCTGTGGCAAGACCCAGGGTGTGGGCGAGATCTGGGTTTCTCAAGACTATACATTTTGTTGAACTGTCTTGGCTGGAAAAAAAATGCATGGTCATCAAGTGCCATACCCAAGGAATAACGATTTGCAGTGGCGGGGCCCATCCTTAAGAAGGAAAACAAGAGTGTGCACCCTAATTAAAAATGGATCACACTCTTCAGCCTAACTGGAAAAGTCTGGGGTACTGTAGAGGAAAGTCTAGTCCATATGTGTCAAACTCAAGGCCCGGGGGCCAAATGTGGCCCTCGGTGACATCTTGTCTGGCCCTCAAGATGATGTGTGAAACATAAAATACAGTCTCTTGAATTTTTTCAGTAATTTTTTATTATGATGTTGAGAGCACAACATAGAACATCAAATGAGCTCAATCAAACACTTTTTGAGGAACCTGTGACAAAGAAAAGATGTTGGGTATCTGATTAGTGTTCATGTAGTTTCTGAAATTGACCCTTAGTTTGAAAATGGTTATAATTTTGGCCCCGTTTTGTAAGTGAGTTTGACACCCCGGTGTAGTCGATGGGTAAGTCTCTAAATTAAGAGAAGCAAGATGGTTTTTGTCCCTGCTGTGAAACTGTAAACCAGGTTATTACCATTGGTAGGGTGATAGAGGGAGCAAGAGAGTTTTCCCAACTAGTTCACATGTGTTTTGTGGATTTATAACCATGTCCTCAAGGGCATTATATATGGGATGCTCTGCAAGTGTGTCATATATAGTCCTTCACAAAGAACCAGTCAGTACCAGTGCCAAGGGTGTTTGGTTTGTGTAAGTTGAATCCATTGTTGAGGGTTGGAGTCTGCCAGAGCTCCCCTTTGTCACCAATTCTGTTAAAACTTTTATGGGCAGAATATCTAGGTGCAGCTGAGGGGCGGAAGGTGTGGTGTTTGGTGAGAGCTTCTTGACTTTGCTTTTCATTTTTTAAGCTGATGCAGTCCTTTTTGCTTCATACAGCTATTAGAACCAGCTTTTGCTAGTCAGGTTGCATCACTTTCATGACCGTTTAAGTTTTGGAGATGCCCATCCAAGCATCCGATGAGCAAATCAAGTCTCATTCCAGGTCTCTCTTGTAAATGAGTCTTCAAGGCTCAATGGGATTAACCTGTATAAATAAAGGTTGACTGAATATCAACTCTCATAAAAATATATTTTAATTTGTTTAAGTTTTTGTAAAGTTCAACTGTTTAACTGAAACTGTGCACACCTGCATTAAACCATGTTACTAAAAACTCTTGATGAGGGACTTTATATTGTACCATCTGACTTGCAACTGTATGTTTTAGGACACAGAGATGATGAGAAGTAGAAGAAGAGCTGAAAAATGTTCTTCTTTCTGCTACCTTTCATTTTTTAAAATATTTTGTACGTTATCATTTATGGGATTGTTTTGTATTGTGTTTTAAAAAAAATGAACACATTTTATAAATAATTTTTTTTTTTACTAAAAACCCGAAACAGACACTGTAAGGCTCTAAAGTATTTCATACATGCAAATGTTTTAAAACAAAATACTTATACAGGTAGCCCCCTAGTTACGAACGAGTTAGGGAGATAAGAACGGTTCGCAGCTCGATTCTGCCGTAGCTAGGGGGTGAAATTAGCGTCCAGTTCGTAGGTCCTTATTCCGTTCGTAGGTCGTGGAAATACCGCTAACGGAGCGCGCGCACACATTTAAGCATGTACAGTAGTGTACTGTAATGTTAAACATTGCTATTCACATTTACAGAATAAATAAAAATATATTTTCTTACTTTGAGATGGTCAAAGCCGACATCTTAGGTTGCCATGCGTTGCCATGATTGTTGTCGGGCCGAGCAGCGCGGCAGCCGCCGAGTGAACCACAGCAGTTGCTCAAGGCCTGTGTTAGCTAGCTGGCTAGCTTCCATGAGCTGGTGTTGGAGCGGCGGTGTGATCGGCGATCAATCTGCAGCTGCTCTTCCAGCCTGAGACGTCCACAGAGCTCACAGAGCGGCTGCTCTTCCAGCCTGAGACGTCCACAGAGCTCACAGAGCGATTCCAGCTAGTAATTAATCCATATGATGCGATCCTGGTCAGGCCAGCTCCCGGCAGCTAACCTAAAATGGCGTCCGGTGTTCTACATTAATTTGTGACCGGAGACCCCCGTGACTGAACCTAAAATGGCGTCCGGTGTTCTACATTAATTTGTGACCGTGTAAACTGAAGACCTACTTCCTGCTGCCCAAGATTGCTCAAAAATGATCAGAAATGATCATTTTTATCATAATTATTATTTATAAAGCCTTTAAAACAACCACAGCTGCAACAAAGTGATGTACACATGAAATTAAGAACATTTAAACACACACACACAAAAAAAATATTAATTTTTTTTAATACAGTAATTTCATATTTTTATTAAATATGATACGTTCGTAGGTCCCGTTGTTCGTAGGTCGATGGAGTCATAAGTAGGGGGTTTG
This sequence comes from Garcialebias charrua, assembly GCA_038048925.1. Lineage (NCBI taxonomy): Eukaryota > Metazoa > Chordata > Actinopteri > Cyprinodontiformes > Rivulidae > Garcialebias > Garcialebias charrua. The sequence continues at coordinate 38,470 of JBBPBX010024694.1, forward strand.
TTGTATTGAATTATATCACAAGGACGTTTCAGTGGGGATATGAGACTAGTTGGAAATGCTGACAAAAATTGTTAACCTGAACGGCACACCACGGCCGTGGTGTAGTGGTAATGGCAGTCGTCTCCCGATCGGAAAGTTGGCGGTTCGACTCCCGGGACCCGCACCATGTGTCGTTGTGTCCTTGGGCAAGACACTTAACCCTGAGTTGCTCCCGGTAGGACTGGAAAGCACCTTGCATGGTAGTCTGCCGCCACCGGTTTATGAATGTGTGTAGCATTCAATATATGTGTAGCACTTTGAGATTTTCAGTAATGAAAAGTGCGTTATAAATTGAATTAATTATTATTATTATTATTATTATTATATATATATATATATTATATATATATATATATATGTATATATATATATATATATATTATATATATATATTTGATGACATTATCTGCTTCTGTAAAAAGTATAAATAAACTTTGAGTTGAGAGAAGTGATGGCCAGAGGAAAAGCTTCACCTCTTTAGGACCAAAGACTTTCATCACCAGCTGCAGCAATTAACCCCTTGTTACTCAAGGGAACCATTAAAGGGGAGAAAAGCCTTTAAAATTACATATGGCTGCAATTAGAGCACAGAAAGTGATGAAATGATTTCACTCAGATTTGTCTTTATAGATTTTTTTTAGGAAATGGCTCTTTTTATGACACCATAAATTGGAATTAGATGAGTAAAGTGTATTTTTTGTGTCTCCTTCTTGTCACTTCACTCTGTTCTGATTCCTTTCCCCTAAACCATCTTCCTCCTGCTTCATCTCACATCTCTTTTCTTATTTTTATTTTTTCCCATCTCAGTTCTTTTTTTTTGGCTTTTCCACTCTTGTTTCTTCTTAACTATTGTATCCTTTTCTCCTTTTCCTTCTTTATCTCATCTTCACATTTAACCGTTCTCTAGTTATTTCCTTTATTCTTTCTACCAGTTTCCTCTAATATTTTTCATATATACACCTTACTTTA
>JBBPBX010024695.1:7240-20885 GCA_038048925.1 Garcialebias charrua
TGTAAATGCTTTAAACCCTTCCCACACGCTTGCAATATTCTAAACAATGTTTCTAAATGCTCCAAAAGAGACAGAATGTCATGATTTCAGCTCTCTGCCTCCTCTCAGCCATCTGCAAGGATTCTTGGCCACGCCCACTTCTCGCTCTGCATGGAGAACAGCTGATCAGATGCAGGAGGAAGTTTATCCTGCAGTGTGGGCTGCACAACTGTGAAGCAGGTGCTAAATAGTTTTAAATAATTTATTTTAAATAAAAATGTCATGCCGATCGTGTAGCTCATCCATCAATCAGCCAATTGTGCATCAAGTCCACTCGCGATAGAGTGAGTCCGCGATAAACAACCGCAAAGTGGCGAGGGACTACTGTATTATGCAATATTATTTTACTGTACGCGTCATAATTCCTTGTTGAATTCTGTCATTGGGATCCGAATGGTATATTTGCTATTCTGTCCTTATTTCATGGAAGCAGGCAATAATAAGTTTTTATTTTATTTAGATTTAACCATTTCCACAGTAAAGTTCATGAACATAAGAAGGGGTTTTGATGATTCACTCTTGCCTACCTGCAGGTCATAGTAGAGCGACGAGATGTCAGAGCTGGAGTGATTGAAAATATGTGTCACTCTGGTTGGATGATTGAGGTTGGCGTAGAAGAACTGAAGGTGCTGACCCAAGCTGGTCTTGGTGGACACTCTGCGGCCAAGCCCATCGTAGTGGTAGACCACGCTCCACCCTCCGGGGCCTCTGTTATAAGCCCTGAGGAGTTGTCCTTTGGAGTTATAGTCAAAAACGTCTGAGCCTCGTTGGCTTAGGAAGCCATCCTCGTCCAAACGATACTGGACGTCCCCCAGGCGGGTGATGCGGTCTCTGAGGTCGTAGCGCAGGGGCAAGATCCGAGCGCTGTTCCCGGGATTCAGCAGGTGGAGATTTCCATTTAGATCGTAGCTGTAGCGCCACGTAGACCAGTCGTTCACCTGGATAAAACGAGTTGAGTTTATGTTTTTCAACCAGTTTTAACCTTTATTTAAACCACATATGTGTTCTGGTAACAATGATGTCAGACACACTTGATAAAAAATAAAGAGACTAAAACTTCAATCTCTCCAGACAGAAAATTCACCTTGACGCCGCTGAGCTGTCCATCTCCATCATAATCATAGCGGTACTGAGTGGTGTTGGCATACGGCCCAATCTTCAGCTCCCTCTTCACCACCCGTCCCATGCTGTCATACTGCACTGTCATCCAGTACATGAGCGAACGGAAAATCTCATACTGGACCTCTTTGATGCGGCCATGGGTGTCAAAATGCTTACTCAGTGTCATTACGGCCGTGGTTATGATTTGATTGATGTCATAATAGATGACCCCAAATTTTCCAAAGTGCTCCACCTGAAGGGAAAGGTTTAGAGGAAAGGTGAGTCCTCAGAGGGACAAAAAAATGGTGCATTTACTGACAGACAGTTTGTGTTTCGGGTCATATATTTTCTACATAACTGTTTTAAAAAAAGGGGGAGTTAAGAAAAAATATACACCTTTCCAGAGATCTCATCATATCGATAGAGGTCAACAGGAAGTGGCGTCTCACTGATGACTGGCTTCATGCTGGCGATACGGAAACTGTTGTCGTGGTACGTGTAATCAAACCTGGCGTTTACCATCCCCTCCTCGCTGAAGCGGTAGATCTGCTTGTCTATGAGCGGGCCCATTTTACGATAACGGATCGTGCAGGAGAAGCCCCCGCTCTGCAGGTTGACCATCTTCAGCACGCCGGCTGTCTCGTCGTATCCAAAAGTGACAACCGTGCTGTCGTACACGATCTCGGAGAGTTTCGCCAGCTTGCCGTACTTGTAGAGGACGCGGCGGCCGGTGCCCAGGTAGTGTGAGGCCTGAGGTCTCCCATCCTCACAGAAATCATGGATGACAGAGGCGTTGCTCTCGGGAGGGTTGTACGTGTTGCGGATGTAGCCGACGGACACGTGTGTAAACATGGTGTGGCGAGCGACGCTGGGCATGGTGACAGCCGTGACCCGACCTGAGGCGTCAAACTCAAAGACGTACTGCCGTTGGCTCTGCAGGAGCAGCACCATGGACTGTGTGAGGAGAGAAAGTTGAAATACGGATTAACATAAAAGCATTATCAATGGATGACTTGCCTCCTGTGAAATAGCACCGAGGGTAATTTGCTCTCCCATGACAAATCTGCACCTTCAAAACCATAAAAATGATCTATTACTTCACTCAGTTCTACAATTCAAATTTTCTACCCCTATTGCCTTCCTTGGAAAGATTTGACTCTGCTGAAGGAAGATGTACTTACTTTATCAAGGTAGCTGTAGCTCCACACCTTCCCGTCTATAAAGGAACGGGACAGAATGCGACCCTGGGAGTCAAACTCTGTCTTCTCGCTCATGCTCCCTCTCTGTAGCCCGACGAGCTGTCCGGTGGCTGAGTACGAAACGTTGACCACTGCCAGGCTGCTGCTGGGCAGCCACATGGCCGGTCGGCCCTGAGCGTCATACATGATGCGCAGCGTGAACTTGCGGTGATCGTCATAAATCTTCTCGGTCCGGGTGTTGCGATCAAAGTCAATCGAGAGAAGGTTGCGTCCATGAGCCTGAAGAAAACGGATTACCGGCATGTCTTAGAATAACGTTCACGTTAAAATGCATCAAAAGCTACCTACATTTGCCCGTCCATCAGAGATTCTTTAACAGTGAAGAATTACCCGCAGCTTCCTCCCAAACACAGTGATCTTGCCCTTTGTTTGCTCTTTGCGCAGACGCCACTCGATGGAGTTGAGGCCGTTGTCCGTTGGCAGGGTGATGTTCCTTCGACCGATTGTAGGGCTGACCGAACCTGCCAGGATGTGGGGCTCCGTGTGGAAACTGATGCCCATTCCGTTGGCGTACATTACTCGCAGAGTGCCGTTGTTGCACAGCTGATAGCTGTTCCTCACCTGATCTGCAGGGGGGGAGAGATGAGGAAACTTTGTAAGAGGAAAGACGATTTGGATTCAAACTACAGTGAATTCAACCAGCATATCAAACTGCAGAAAATATGCCAGTTGTATTAGGATATCAGTTTGAAAGGAAGACTAAGGACACTTGGTTAATATGCTGTCAAGCTGTTAGGACTTCTAGAGCTTGAAAAAGCTTACAGAGGAAGTCTTTCGGACGAAAGACGAAACGTTTCTACTTTTTTGTTTTGTTTTGTTTTTTGAATGTCCAGAGGACCAGACTTAGCTTTTTTAGACTTATTATTTACATTTTTTACATTTTTTACCTAAAGACTCATAGCTCTAGTTAAAGGCAGTGCACACTTGGTAAGATGATTCCCCGGGCGCTTTCAATAGCGTCCCACTGCTCCACCTGCTGGTGGATGGGTTAAATGCAGAGAGCTAATTCCGCCATTGTATGGAAACATATGATAACAACACATAACACAGTATTATTATGAGCAATACCCATATTAAACATTTATTCTAGTCTTTATTACTGTACATAAAAACACTGAATGAAACCCCACGAGCCAATCAGAAATGATCAGATTAAACAGCTACTTTATGCTGATCAGATCAAAATGGAAGATTAACGTTAAAAAGGTTCATGCCAATAAGAACACGATTATGTCCATAAAATAGATGCGGTTCATGATTACTTCCTTCTAAAGTGAAAAATATTCTGAATGAAGCTCTTTGAGGCTAAGCAGCTGTCCTCCCACACACAATCTGTTTATCTTAACAATTTAATGTCTTTCTCACAAGAATGGAGACAGATAAGCCCGTGCTTAATTCTGAGGCTAATTTCCCCCTCTGATGTCTGAAAACAGGCATCTCGATGACAAAGAAGGAGATAAAATTGTTTGGAGCTCGGAGATATCTTGAAGATGCAGAAGGTGGAGTGGAGGGTGAGGAGGGTGGGGGATTGACTTTATTTAATTTACAAAAGGTGAGGGGATCAGATGCTTTTTTTAAGAATCCGTCTGACATGCTGCCATAAACGACAGTAATCCATAAGGCCAATTTGTAATAAAGCTCCAGGCACATTTTAACAATGCTTCAAACAGACAAGTGAGGCTTTTTTTTCCTCTCTCTCTCTCCCTCCGTTGACTTGGCAGCACCAGCCTTTAGATAAATCTTCTCTGCTCACTCTGTCTGAACAACCTCGTAATAAAACTGAGGCGAGGTTGAGGGAAAGACGGAAAGAGAGGGTGAAACGAGAGCCCGAGGGCCACGGAGAATTCACTGCGCAGGAGTTAATGAAGAGAGCGAGGAATGGCGGGAAGACAGAGAGAGAGAGGGATGGTTAAGTGAGTATGTCAGTGGAGAGCTGAGCTGAAACCCACACAGTGTAGAGGAAACCCTAAATGACTTGCAGCTCTGTGAACAACTCTTCTGCTACTGCAACGCAGGTGGATCACTGACTACGTCTACAACCCACGGCGTGTAGACGGATACAGTCACGCCTGTGTCACGCTGCTTGCACCGGTCAAGGGAAAGAAGACAATTATTCTTCTTTCTCCTCTTTTCTAAACACACCAAATAAGCTTAGGGATCATGGGGACTGGATGAGAGCCGTTTTTGTATGTCAGTGTGTGTGTGTGTGTGTGTGTGTGTGTGTGTGTGAAGAGAGAAGGCTTGAGGGATGAGGAGGATTCACTCGACGCGAGTTAATGAATTTCACTGTGATGACTTTCAAAAGCTGGATGACCCAGCTGGGATTAACAACCATATACTGGTAATTTTATTCCATGTATAAGAGGGAATAAGAAGAAGAAAAAAAGAGCTGGATGTGGAAAATAATCTCCAGGAGAATGCAAATGTCTGAGTGAAAAATACAATTAGCAGCCAAAAGAAGAACTCCTGTTAGTTCATTTGTTCCCACCCCAAATACTGGAGCTCAGCGTGTGTTCATTTTTATGCAACATACGTGTGTTGCAGCTCTGCAAGCATGTAAGGCTGAGTGCATGTGTACCTTGCACCACAGTATATGAAGCTTCAACCGATGACAGGTTGGTTATGACCGTCACGTCGTCATCTCTGCTCGAACTCTCAACGTCGATGTTGATGGCGCGCTCGATTTCACGGTGGAGACTCATCACCATGCCTGTTGGATACGTCACATTGGTCAGGCGACCTTCGCTGTCGTACCTGAGGGGGGTGGAGGATTGCAGAAAAATTAGCAGGAAGGGATTTGTTCGTACCTTGTACCTCAAACAAAAGCAGTGCTGCAGAGGAACCTTACAGGAGGGACTGGTTGTAGTTATAAAAGCAAACACAAGGGGGCAGTAGTAAATCATGAGAAATGACAAAGGAAAACGGTTGAATTTACACTTACTGATAAAATGTGGTCCATCCAGTCTCATCAGCTTTGGTGGCCAGGAGACCTGTGTTCCCGCTGTAGCCCATCAGAGCCACCTCCTGGCCCATGGCAGACACACTACGCAGCCCCCCAGTTGGGTCCAGTCCAAGTGTCACCATTTGATTCTCCGGCAGCAGCACTAGCCTGAGCAGGCCGGCTCCTCCGCCCTGACCTGAACTGTCCCTCCTCACTTTGACTGTGTTGTTGCAGTTGTCCACCAGCATGACCAGCTCTCCATCAGGGCCATAGGTAAAGTTATACAGTGGCTCCCCGGTCACTAGGCTGACTGTCTGAATGTGAAGCCCCTCTCCATTGAAAACGTACAGCTCCTGCTCTCTTGGCGACGCGACTTCATACTGCGCCGACCCAGAAAATCCCACACTCGAGACGGCGGGGCCAGGTCGGTTTGCGCGCACTGCTCTGATGCGAATGTTGTTGAGGTCAGCGATGAAGAGCGTGCCATCAGGAGACACAGCCAGAGAAGTTGGGGAGTTCAAGCCGGCATCGGGTGCGTAGCCGTCATCGCCGTAAAAGCAGTTGCAGTTCACATCGTTCTTGCAGTCGCAGTCGGACGCAGTACCGGCCAGAAGAGAGATTTCTCCATTAGTGTTCACCTTAAATCAACGAGAGACAAAAGACAGTTTGTCAACCCAAGCAAAATTAATTATGAATCAAGTTAGGAATTTTGATAGAATATCTTCCAAATTGCAGCTAGAACAAATAAACTCAGTTTTGGTGGCTAAATATTGTATTGTGTTGTATTATATAATTTTATTCATTTCACATTAAAACAATGACAACTTTTTAAAAAGAAAAAAATAAACAAAAACATAAAATGAAAGGAAGCAGAAGAAAACATTTCTTATCATATCTGCTCCTTATCAAACAATCAATTCAAACTATCAATTCAAACATTAATATACTTATTTGTAATACAAAAGTACACAGTCTATATCTTTAGGAAACCAAATTAATTATGAAACAACAAGAAAACAAACAGTCTTTCAGCACATACCTGTCTGATTCGATTGATCTTTTTCTCGTCTGTCTCGGCAATGTAGAGGGTGCCGATGTGGGACAGGGCAATGGCAGTGGCGCTCTCCAAAGCTGCATGTATAGCAAGCTTACTGAGGCTGTAGTCAATGCCTGGAACTTGACAATGCATGGGCCGACCTGCTATAATGCTCACCTTCAGGAAAGAGCAGAAGATACATCAGAGATCAAACAAGACTAACGCGGCAGCAGAGATACAGGTAGTCCCCGACTTACAAGCACATCGACATACGAGGTTCCGGACTTACAAGCTGACTAACGAACAGTAAATTTGTACAGAACATACAGAAAATACAGCACTTTTATGTGTTTTTAGATGAAAGTGTGTTAGCTAACCGTTTGGAAACAAGTTTCTGAGCATGTTTATGAACTAGTATGTACGTTTGTGTTGAAAAACGAGTGTTCGTAGTAGCGCTAGCATAAATTTTCCGACTTACGACCGAAAATCCGGACTTACGAGCAACACGTGTTTCGTGTTCCGACATACGAGATTTCGCGTTACGAGCACCTCGTACGAACGGAACTCGCTCGTAAGTCAGGGACTACCTGTATAGAAAAGTCAACGGTTTTCTATTGAAAACAGCAACTAAAAATGTTCATTTACAGTATTAAGTTCGATAATAGAAAGTGGACTGTTCTTGGAGCTAAATAATTGGTGATTTTGTCACCAGTGCAAAACTTGCAGAAATCAAACCTTTTTTTTTTGCCTCTAAATTGGCTGGAAAGAGACTAATTGGAACAAAATCTTGTCAGAGCCCTACAGTGAGTGCCCACCCTTAGGGTTTTGCAGCAGTGATCCAGTTTAGTGTTACCGACCTGGTGGTTCTCAGTGATGCGTAAGATTACATTGTTTTCCAGGACGTAGAGAGAGTTGTCCATGGGGTTGACTGCTAAGTCTGTGGGCCACTCTAGACGCACCTGTTAAAGAAAAACAGTGGTCATAAAGATTCTGGTTTTGGAAGATTCGTATAAGCCTCTTCATTTTTTAACGAAGAGCCTCTATATAAACCTCACCCTGACCCCGTCTGCTTGAATCGTGTCCCAACAGTCATCACAAAAGTTCAGCATTCTGAGGTGCCTACATCGCCATCTATCACACCGTCACCATTGCCTCTTCCCCGCATCTCTTCTTACCTGGCTGACGTCCATGCTGGTGTCACAGCTTAGCGGTCGAACAGCAGTCAGATCGTTGGCGCCCAGCAAAGTAGAGATGATGCCGTTTTGGTCCACCTTGCGGATCATGGTGGCATCCACAAAATACATCAAGCCATTTTTATCCACCGCTATACCTGTCAAGCGCAGAGACAACGTGAGCGACGACTCATAACTCAGCTCACGGACACTTTAAGTCAATTAAACTTCACTCTCGTCCGTCGCTGAAAATGGATGGCAGCCCTGGCAGCTGGATGGCGCAGCACTTCATCGAATGAGGGAGGAACTCAGCGATGGAACAGGAGCTGAACTGTTGCTAAGTGTTCGTTTTTTGGGGGGATGAGTCATCGGGGTGTGGAGTTGAGGGCAATAGCGGCGTGAACGCAGATGATCTAAAAAGGAAAATGGCTTTTCATACACTTCCTCTTGACCTGCTACCTTTCTCCATTGTTTACAGGGAGGGAAGGGGGTCGGCCTTGTTGGTCTAACAGGGAGCAGACAGTCGGAGAGATGCGAGTGCTTAAAAATAACTACTGTACTACATGCAGCGAGATTCAAAACAACAGACTGAGCATAAAAACAAAGGGCACGGACTAAATGAGAGAAATGGATTAAAGGAAAAGAGAAAGGTGCAAAGTTGAGGTTTGCTGGCTGACTTTACGTGCAACAGAAAGGAGGGAATTACAGTTTTTTTTTGTCTCAGATGCACACATACACCCTGCGAAGTACTGACATATGCAGTCCTACATTACACACGCATGTCAGCCAGCAAGAAATGTTACAGCGTGACATCCTTGACAGTTTGGTGTCATGGTGCTCTGAGATCCAGTGATCCATAAAAATTATTTCATTATAAGTTTAACATTAACCTGGTTTATAAACTGCTTCTGTCTCTGTCCTGCTTTAGTTGAGTCATGAGACATTAAGGAAGGTAACAGAACGTTAAAGCACTGTAGTTGCATGTCTGCTGAAATCAAATGCAAAACACATTGGCTTTTCAAAATACTTTCATTAACACTGGATGTTCATTCCTCATTGTTTTACAATAAAATATAATTAAGGCATAACAGAGAATAACTGTAAAGTGTAATTTTGGTCAGAGGATCACCTTTGGGGCTCATAAGTGTAGCTTCAGTGGCTTTTCCCCCATCGCCGCAGCGCTCATCAAACGGTAAGCACTGCTCCCCCGTTCCCGCCACCACCTCCGCGTTGTCCGACAACAGCCGGCCTCCGGTCAACGAGCGCACTCTGTAAATACGCCGGGAGTTGGTGTCCGAGATGAACAAAGCTCCAGATACTGGATCCACTGCCAGGAAGTACTTATGGGTTGGGTTATTACTGAAATGACAAAACATAAGTAGGATTTTATACCACTGGGCAACATTTAGTTTGAAATGTTTCACAAAGCAGTACTTTTATACTTGTTGATATAAATACCATCCGCTTTTAATTTATTCACATAAGGAACTCACCTGTGCCTGAAATCTTTGTTCCTTAAAGAGAGGAAAAGAAGATAAAAGCACAACAAAACAAATGTTAATCCGCACAGTCCACAGAGAGATACCTACAGAGAGCCAAACAGAGCGGTCTGTGGTGAGAACAACACAATGTAAACATGTAAAAACACCCAGGAGAAATGATTTCAAGTGGAGTTTTAAGTCCTGCCATCCCCATTGTCTCACTTCACTTCTTTTACACTAAAATACATCGTGTCTTTAACCCACTGTTCACTTGTTGAGCGCTGTTCACTTCTTCATCTCTTATTCTGTCAGTACCCACACCCATCAATGAACGTCTGCAGGCCGAACTCTTGTCTAATTCATTATTAAAGGAGCAAATACATAAGGATTGTAGCATCATTAATATATTTTCAAGGTACTGTAGTTTTCTTTTTCCATCATGGTTTTCAGTTTGCTATGACTGCAACCGTTTTAGAAAAGCACGTACCCCCTACCCCCAAAACAAGCAAACAAACAAACAAACAAACAAACAAAAACAAAAAAACAAAGTAATGTGCAACTTGACTGGAAACAGTATAATGCGACCTTTGGAAACAGTGCAGTAGTCCTTCGTTTATTGCGGGGGATCCGTACCCTGAAACCTAGCGATAAGTGAAAAACCGCAAAGTAGGAATACTGTAGTAGTATAAGTAGTAAGTACAGTATTTTCTGGACTATAGGTCGCACCTTTATATAAGTCGCTTTGTCCAATTATTGTTGGGAGGATGGACAGGAAAAAAGGAGGGACGAAGAAGAAGAGTCCGAGAGTGTGTTGTTGTTAGCAGGCAGCTAGCAGTGTGTTCGCTCGCTTGTGTACCGCGTTTTCTTTAGAGGCGTGAGCTGCAGCCTCGGTAATAGCAGCTCGTCCCTGTTTATGAATAAACCCCGTTTGGCTGGACTCCGTCTGCAGTGTTGGCGTCATTACATTGGTGTACATTGTTTCCTCATTACATTGTTTCCTCATTACAAAAAGATCTGAAGCTCTCGGCCCTGACCTCTCTAGATGGTTTTCAGAATCTGTTGGAATCCTGGCAAAAACCAATGCAGATATGTTCCTGTCTTTGATTTTTTTGTACATCTACCTTGTAATGTTTTTGCTACTTTTTTGCTACTTTTTCTTTTCTTTTGTTTACTGTTTAATGTAGTTTAAATGTAGAACCACTAGACTGAGGAACAGCTTCTACCCTGAGGCTGTCAGACTCATGAATAAATAAATAATAAGAATAAACACTGCAAAATGTCACATCATGCTGATACTGATCTGTTTCTTGTTGCTGCGTTCATCTGTGACCATCTGCTCATGTTCGTGCTGCTGTTTATAATGATGTTTTTCTACTACATTAGGGCTTAGTGTATTACTAGCTGATGTCTCTCTTAGTTAATCCTAGATGTTATTATTGTTTTTCTCTTGCATTTGTTGTTGGATGTAACTGGGACCCTGTGTACATAATCTCGTTTTCAACACATGTACTACATGCGGTGCAAATGACAATAAATTCTCTCTGACTCTGACTCTCTCTAATGTATTTGTATCATTGATGTTCATCATTTATTAGTTTGTAGCAGGTCGCTTTCGTAAATGAGCCCTCGAGGCTCAATAAGATTTACCTGACTAAATAAAGGTTGAAAAAAAAAAAAAAGTCAATAAATTGAAAAAATCCATAAACAGGTCGCACCTTTATATAAGTCGCATCCATTATGCGTCACCGCTACGCGACGCGTCACCGCGTCATTTGCCCTGCTGAAAATGACGACCACAGAAGCATGCACGGAAGGACTTTTCACAAGATTAACACGGTAAAAACAATTGTTTGTCTGCTGAAAATTATAGCAAACATGTGTCTTAGCTTAACCGTTCCTTAGAAAACTCACGTAATGGTCAAATCTGCTGGATTTAAATTTTTTCGCTTTGAAAAAGTACAAGGAAAAACAACTAAGCTAACCGCGACACATTTACGTGTATAAAACATCAAATTTGATCTCAAATAACTCCAACAGCTAATAGTTTGTAAATGTACATCTAGTGATTACTTTCTGTAAGTTTGAAAAAAATCTTCTGTGTGTTTTATGAGCTATTTGCTCAAATGTACAAGGAAAAATCAACGAAGCTAACCGCGACACATTCACGTCTATAAAACATGGAATTTTATCTCAAACATCTCATAAAGCTAATCAGTTGTAAATATCCATCTAGTGATTACGTTCTGTAAGTTTGATCAAAATCTGTCCTGTGGTTCTTGACCTATTTTGCTAACAAACACTGAGCTAACAGCAAAGTAGCTAGTTCATACCTCCAGAGCAGGAGGCTGGGCTGCGACAAAGTGAATCCGACCAGAGGAGGCTCTCGTCGGACACATGAGGTGGGAACGGTTGGTGTACCCTAGTGGACAAAGGTGGTACTGCACCCCTAGCGGCCAAAAGTGGTACTGCACCATTTTGCCAAAATGGAAAAACGGTCATATCTGAGCCAAAAATAGGTCTAAAAATATGGGGGAAAATCTATAAACAAGTCTCAGCTCTCTATAAGTCGCAGGGCATGCAAATTAGGCAAAAAGGTGCGACTTATAGTCAGATTATTTTAGTTTGTATATAGACCCGGAAAAGGGTAGCATGCCCTCTCCGGGTCGGGGAAGAGGTCCTGCCCCAAGTGGAGGAGTTTAAGTATCTCGGGATCTTGTTCACGAATGAGGGAAAACTGGAGCGTGAGATCGATAGGCGGATAGGTGCAGCGTCCGCAGTGAAGCGGGCGCTGTACCGGTCTGTCGTGGTGAAGAGAGAGCTGAGTCAAAAGGCAAAGCTCTCAATTTACCGATCGATCTACGTTCCCACCCTCATCTATGGTCATGAGCTTTGGGTTATGACCGAAAGAACAAGATCTCGGATACAAGCGGCTGAAATGAGTTTTCTCCGCAGGGTGTCTGGACTCTCCCTTAGAGATAGGGTGAGAAGCTCAGTCATCCGGGAGGGACTCGGAGTAGAGCCGCTGCTTCTCCACATCGAGAGGAGCCAGTTGAGGTGGCTCGGGCATCTGGTTAGGATGCCTCCTGGACGCCTCCCTGGTGAGGTGTTCCGGGCATGTCCCACCGGGAGGAGACCCAGAGGAAGACCCAGGACGCGCTGGAGGGACTATGTTTCTCGGCTGGCCTGGGAACGCCTTGGGATTCCCCCGGAGGAGCTGCTCCAAGTGGCTGGGGAGAGGGAAGTCTGGGCCTCCCTACTTAGGCTGCTACCCCCGCGACCCGACCCCGGATAAGCGGAAGAAGATGGATGGATGGATGGATACAGTATATGTTTGTATATATGTATGTTAAACCCTTCCAACACTCATGCAATATTCTAAACAATGTTTCTAAACTCTAAATGCTCTAAAAGAGCACAGCATGTCATGTTTCAGTTCTCTGCCTCCATCTGCACTCTGCACTCTCGGCCACGCCCACTTCTCCGCTGCAGAATGGAGATCGACAGAGAAGGAAGAAGGAGAGGGGAGGAGCTGCAGGAGGAACTTTCTCCTGCAATGTGGGCTGCACATAGGTGCAGTAGGTGCTAAATAATTTAAAATAATTAATTTCAAATAAAAATTCCATGCCAATCTTGCGGCTCATCCATCAGTCAGCCAATTGTGTGTCATTTCCAATCTTATTTTGAAAAACAGCGAAAAAGCGAGTCCACGAAAAATAAAATGCGAAGTAGCGAGGGACTACTATACATTGTATGACATAACATTGTAGATTGTGTAGCATTGTTCGTGCTCTTGTTTGCGCTGCTGTTAGGCATATTGTTCTTATGCTATTAGTGCTTAGTGTATACTGTATTTAATTGATGATTTGTTTTCTTAGATCTTATTGCTGTTTTTCTTTTACTTTGTACATTTTATTGTTGGATGTAACTGGGTCCCTGTGCACATAATCTCGTTGTGGTGTGTATGACAAATACATCTCTTTGACTCTCTGACTCTGATGACAAAACAGCAAAACATGTCCACACAGACAACAATAGAGTTTTGGCAAAACAAGTGAGGAAACTCAGCCTTTTGTGGAGCTCTACTGCTCTACTCTTTCTGTCGGGGACGTGGAATCTCCCCCCAGAGGTCTCTGTGTGTGCGTTCTCAGATGGAGCCGGGCTGAGACCTGCGAACTGTGCTTATCTGGAACTGATTACTCACAGACTTTACCTCCCGCCTGCCGCCAAAATGCATCTTGTCCTGTCTAATATGTGCTAAAAGCTGGTAGAGTTTTTTTGGACTTTATCATGGAGCGTCTCCTGACAAATTGTGATAGATTCTTTTTTTTGAATACCACGTTCTTACCCGTTTGTGTCTATTCCTTTTTCCATATCTGATTGTTGCGGCGCGGTTTCATACTGCTGCGGCTTCGTGCACTCGCCCCTCTCTTAAGACGGATGTGCGTAATCAATTTCGTTGTTTTGTGCCCCGGTGCAATGACAATGTCAATAAAGACATATTCTATTCTATTCTATTCTATTCTATATATTATAGAAACATTGCTCAAAAATTAAAGAAATCATGGAAAGTTGAACTTTACATACTGGCAACTGAATGGGGGTTGTGATTTTACACA
>JBBPBX010024695.1:21486-39477 GCA_038048925.1 Garcialebias charrua
AACTCTGGATTGTAGGTGAGAGAGTTTGTCTCGTTTGTCTCTATCCCTGTGATGGACTGGAGACCTGTCCAGGGTGTCTCCTGCCTCTCGCACAGTGATGGCTGGATATGGTCACCAGTGACCGCCGTGACCCGGAATGAAAGAAGTGGGTAAAAGATAATGGATGGATTAGAGCAGGGGTGTCAAACTCATTTTGTTCTGGGGGCCGCATTCAGCTTAATCTGATCTCAAGTGGGCCAGAGCAGTAAACTCATTCCAAAATTACATAGAACGAACAGTAAGTCCACTTTTTTCTTTGTATCAGTGCAAAGAAGAAATAAATTATAAAAATCTTTACATTAAATTAATTGTCCTTTTACTCAGTTTAACATTTATTTAAGTGCATTACACATTAAAAAAACTGATCACAGTGATTGCACAACGTTTTAAACTCTAAGTCAACAAACAGTTTTGTGGAATTTAGAAACACTGCTGCTTGCACACCAGGCACATGGGTGTCCCATTCACCTCCGTGAACATATAGCAAGAAGTCCATTTTTCTTGAAAAATCCAACACTCTGTGTCCACATTTCTCTTTTTGACAAGGACATTCTGCTGATGAGGGTGCCCGACTGCCCGTTCCAAGAGAAAATGTGGGTTAAGCGATTGAACTGACTAAAACACAGCGCCTCTAGCGGACAACATAGGAACTGCAGATTTTTAAGAAAACGTTTATTCTTTTTAAAAAATAATTCAGATTTATCCTCGGGCGGACTAAACCCCCTGGCGGGCTGGATCCGGCCCGCGGGCCGTATGTTTGACACCCCTGGATTAGACAATGGCAAGTCAATTAAGAGCCAGTTAAGATAAAAGTGGATTGCTGCACTCTTTAAACAGTTAGATCTTAACAATTTTACAGCGATTCTTGCAAACTGTTTTAAATATTTCACATTACGGTACATGGTTATTCTGTCAGAAATATGATATTCCAGGAAGCGTCCCAGGCTGCTCCAGAAGTACACCTGCTGTTATTCACAATCGCTAAAGACAAAACAAAATAACATACAGGATGCAATACAATTACTGTGTTGTCTGAAATGATCAGCAACAAGTAAAAGTTTAAACATTTGTGCTTGGATAAACCACTATGACAATTCTGAGACAATTTGTTTTAAAGAGATAGTCTGGTCATTTTAAGTGACATTTTACCAATTTGTAATTAATAGCTAGTACTTTATATCTGTGAGATCAGTTTTAGAGCACAGGGTGTGGGGAAAAGGGCAAAAGTATTTGTGCAGGCAATGTTAAAGGCCAGCCAAATGAGGGCCTATTTTACATCATTACTGAGGCTTATAAACAACCTTAGCATGTTTGCATGAAGTAGTTTGCTTCTGTTTACTCAAGCAAAACATACTGTATATACATTTTTCATAATAAGACAAATTCACCTGACCAGGTACAGCACATCAAGCTGCAATCTTCTTCAACTTTAAACTCTTTCATGTCATTTGCCATCACTTTTCTTTTCCTGCTCCTTACACCACCTTTTGTTGCTCGTCATGCATTTACCTTCCTCTGAAATCACTCGTTTTTCTTGTTTCCCTATTTTATCTTTTCCCTCTTCAGTGTTGGTTTCAGCAACATTTGTCCAGAGATTCATGAGATATTTTGCTAACACACACACACACACACACATACACAGGCAAAAACATTATTGTCTGCTATCACCTTCCATGTCGGGTGATAAAAAAGTTTTGACAATAATTCTTTCTGAGAGATTTTAATATCACATCATGTAGTCATGGTAACAGACAACACAATATTTGCACTTTCCCAAACGCAAAAACAAGAAGACAAAATAGATAAATCTCTGGTAGACATCAGTCTTCTATGTACAGTGGCACCAGCTGATCTCCTGAAGGAGACAACGTGGACAGCAGAATGTGGAGACGATGATCTATTTGATGGGTGACTCCAGAATCTCCTCGTACTCCTCCCTCTGGCGCCGCCCACCCACTCGAGAGGGAAGCAGCTTCAAGGCCACCAGCCAGCCGACACTCAGCACTACCATCACATTCCCCACCACCTCAGGTGCAGCAGGGACTGAAGGAAGCACGGCCAGATGAAGGAGCATGGCGATGGGTACTTCCAGACTTTGAGAGGCTGAGACCAGAGCTGGGTGAAGACGGGTGAGACCGTGGGTCATACCCAAGAAGGCTGCTGCAGAGCAGACCACCAAACCCAGGATGAGGCCCCAGGCTGGAGCACTCTGTGGCCAGGACCAGCCCTCATGGAGCAGAACTAAAGTCACTGGGGTCAGCAGGCACCCGGTCCAACTCACCGTAAACAAAGCAGTGCTGACTCCAACCCTGTCTTTCAGCGAGCGATACCCAACCAAAGCCAATGCCATCCACAACCCAGCAAGGGCTGAAAGAGACCATCCAAAAGCTCCTTTCCAAAATATAACTGGGTCAACTGGTGAATCGGAAAAGCTCTTGTCAGTAGTGGGAAGCAACAGGAGCCCCAAACCACACAGACCCACGGCTAGGGTTATCCCATCAGTCAATCCCAGTCTTTCTTCCAACAGCAGGAAGGCCAGGGTTGCAGATAGTGCTGTTGTTGCCAGGCGCCATGTTGCTGCACCGTTTCCAGAGGAGATGAAGGTTAATGAAGAGCAGGCACAGCAGAGGGAGAGGGAGTAGGCCACGCCATAGCTGAGCAAACGTAATCGATATCCCTTTGGTCCAAAAGGGTTCTGCCCCCTGTGCAGAGGCACTGCCAGGGATAGGAGCTGCACGATGGAGCGCACCAGGAGGATGAACAGGGGTCCAAGGCCGAAGCGTTCTGAGGCGAGGCAGGTCAGAGCAATCAAACAGCCATGTGCCAGTGCAGCGCCAAGCAGTCCCAGCCAGGTGAGGCGAGACGCAGACACCGAAGCCTCACCAAAACTGGCCAACTGTTCCCCAACCCCTTTGCCAGACCCCTTTGCTGCTTTGGTTCCCCCCTCGCTCACCTCTCCTCCAGTAGGCTGGAGTTTATGGGATGCATCCTTGTTTTTGTCTTTAGAGCTGAACAATGTTAAGGGCCACTTCCTGCTTTCAGTCAGTTGTTTCCTGTCTGACGTCTCCTCCACAAAGGAGCCAAAGTCCTCAAAAGATGGAGCATCATCGTAGCCTTCATCTCCAGGCTGGGGAAAGTGTGTGTGTATTCCAGGTTGCTGCGTGCTGTACTTGGCTGTAACTGTATGAGGATGGATCTTCACTCTCTTTTTGGGTCCACTTAAAAGGTGAGTGGACTCCATTTTAAAACCTCACCTACACCTGAAAGAGAAATAAAACACACTTAAAATCATTTTCAAGTTCAACGTCCAGCATCCTTCAAACAGTGCATGTCACCCACCATGCCAGAGTTTTAGCTTAGGTTTTTAGACTAACATAATCTTTTGTTGAACAAAATGACCTTGAAATTAATGTGCACAACTTCATGCTACATCGCATTATGTCACCTGTATGTTGTAAATGACTCTCAGCTACTACCACATCAAACTTAACCCAAGATTTGTAAAGTTGACTGAGGCATTGCCATTTTAGAGTTAGACAGAGTCGATTAGCTGAGGCTGTTGTTTTGAACTGGACTGACTCCAAACATTCAACAGTTATAGTACATCTAATGATTATTTCTGAAAGTTTTATTAAAATTCATTCACTGGTTAAAAATATATTTAGCTAAAGGACGAACAGAATTAATTGATTCAAAATATATAGTCAGTTTGTGCTAAGATAATATGTTGGGTATCAAGCTATTTGTCTCATCTGTGGAGGAGGACACATCACAAATGTCCCTGTAATGGACTAGAGACTTGTCCAGGGTGTCCCTGTGACAGACTGGAGACCTGTCCAGGCTGTCCCTGTGATGGACTGGAGATCTGTCCAGGTGTCCCTGTGATGGACTGGAGATCTGTCCAGGGTGTCCCTGTGACAGACTGGAGACCTGTCCAGGCTGTCCCTGTGACAGACTGGAGACCTGTCCAGGGTGTCCCTGTAATGGACTAGAGACCTGTCCAGGCTGTCCCTGTGATGGACTGGAGATCTGTCCAGGCTGTCCCTGTGATGGACTGGAGATCTGTCCAGGCTGTCCCTGTGACAGACTGGAGACCTGTCCAGGCTGTCCCTGTGACAGACTGGAGACCTGTCCAGGCTGTCCCTGTGACAGACTAGAGACCTGTCCAGGGTGTCCCTGTGATGGACTGGAGACCTGTCCAGGGTGTCCCTGTGATGGACTGGAAACCTGTCCAGGGTGTCCCTGTGATGGACTGGAAACCTGTCCAGGGTGTCCCTGTGATGGCTGCTGCCTTTCCATTTTTAGATCAAAATCAATAAAAATGACTGAGCCATAGCTACTTTTTGGTTTGATAAAATTGTTTAGCTGTGGCAGCCATCTTTAATTAGGTTGACTCTAACAGTTAATCAGTTGATGATTGCTTTCTGCGAGTTTGATAAAAAATGTCCACTGGTTTATGGGGTATTTTGTGAACAGGAACACAGAGGCACATACAGAGACATGGGCAAAAACATTATCATTTACTTTTACATTGTGGAAATAAATAGTCTCCTGTAAATCCTCCCCCTCGTCACGCTGTCTGTCCATCTTGGTGTCTCATACAGTATATCTTTAATATCTGAGATAATAATAGCAGTGACTCATGCCTTCCCATGTCTGCCACCGAATGTACGTGAGCGCTTCACGCCTGACTAATCATCACTTTAACTGTTTTCTGTACACGCTGAATCCATACCATCTGAATTATATCAAACAAAAAAGGTTTATCAGACCATTGTTCCTTCTGAGACAAGAAAACCTTTAAGGAGCTCTGTGTCTGTTGGCAATGATAGTTATGTAAGTAAGAGCTTCTTGTCTCATTTGTCTCATCTTTCTTTCTCTTTTGTTTGTTAGAAACACATTTCCTGTTAAAGTCATCACTTGATCTAAAATGTATTCACTTTTGGAGTTAATTAAATTCAAGATGGCCATCACAGCTGATCAACATCAGGAAACACAGAAATGCCTGTAACTCTGTCTGTTTTATAGAAGTTGAGCTAAAATGTCATGTAGTAGCTGAGAGTCATTTAGCTTTGCGCCTGACAGCTCAAGATTCTGTATTAGGATATTTTTATTATTTTATAACTTCTGTAACACTTAATGATTTCTGACTGTTTCAGGTTGTTCCAGTCAACCGAACATCAACAAAGATGCGTCACGTCATAAAAATTGAAGCCGTCCAAACATTGCACATAATCCAATAAGAACTGCTGAGTTTAAACATGGGCTCACCACCTGTGGGAGGGGCCAAAGGGGTCGGGTGCAATGTGAGATGGGTGGCGGCCGAGGGCGGGGACCCTGGCGGTCTGATCCTCGGCTACAGAAGCTGGCCATTGGGACATGGAATGTCACCTCTCTGGTGGGGAAGGAGCCTGAGCTAGTGTGTGAGGTTGAGAGGTTCCGACTAGAAATAGTCGGACTCACCTCAACGCATGGCTCTGGCTCTGGAACCAGTTTCCTTGAGAGGGGTTGGACACTCTTCCACTCTGGAGTTGCCCCTGGTGAGAGGCGCCGAGCAGGAGTGGGCATACTGGTTGCCCCCCATCTTGGTGCCTGTACGTTGGGGTTCACCCCGGTGAACGAGAGGGTAGCCTCCCTTCGCCTACGTGTGGGGGGACGGGCTCTGACTGTTGTTTGTGCCTATGCACCAAACGGCAGCTCAGACTACCCACCCTTTTTGGAGTCCTTGGAGGGGGTATTGGAGAGTGCGCCTCCTGGGGACTCCCTTGTTCTACTGGGGGACTTCAACGCTCACGTGGGCAATGACAGTGAGACCTGGAGGGGTGTGGTTGGGAGGAACGGCCCCCCTGATCTGAACCAGAGTGGTGTTCTGTTATTGGACTTCTGTGCTCGTCATGGATTGTCCATAACGAACACCATGTTTAAGCATAAGGGTGTCCATATGTGCTCTTGGCACCAGGACACCCTAGGTCGCAGTTCGATGATCGACTTTGTTGTCGTCTCATCTGATCTGCGGCCGCATGTCTTGGACACTCGGGTGAGGAGAGGGGCGGAGCTGTCAACTGACCACTACCTGGTGGTGAGTTGGCTCCGATGGTGGGGGAGGATGCCGGTCAGACCTGGCAGACCCAAACGTATCGTGAGGGTCTGCTGGGAACGTCTGGCAGAGTCTCCCGTAAGACGGAGCTTTAACTCCCACCTCCGGGAGAGCTTTGAACACGTTCCGAGGGAGGCGGGGGACATGGAGTCCGAGTGGGCCGTGTTCCGCGCCTCTATTGTCGAGGCAGCTTATCGGAGCTGTGGCCGCAAGGTTGTTGGTGCCTGTCGAGGTGGCAACCCTCGAACCCGGTGGTGGACACCGGCAGTGAGGGATGCTGTCAGGCTGAAGAAGGAGTCCTATTGGGCCTTTTTGGCTTGTGGGACCCCGGAAGCAGCTGATAGGTACCGGCAGTCCAAGCGGCATGCGGCTCGGGTGGTTGCTGAGGCAAAAACTCGGGCGTGGGAGGAGTTCGGAGAGGCCATGGAGAATGACTTCCGTACGGCTTCGAGGCGATTCTGGTCCACCATCCGGCGTCTCAGGGGGGGAAAGAGGTACGAGACCAACACCATTTATGGTGGAGGTGGCGTGCTGCTGACCTCAACTCGGGATGTTGTGAGTCGGTGGGCGGAATACTTCGAAGACCTCCTCAATCCTACTGGCACGTCTTCCACTGAGGAAGCAGAGCCTGGGGACTTTGGGTCGGGTTCTCCGATCTCTGGTGCTGAGGTCGCCGAGGTGGTTAAAAAGCTCCGCGGTGGCAAGGCTCCGGGGGTGGATGAGATTCGCCCGGAGTTCCTTAGGGCTCTGGATGTTGTAGGGTTGTGTTGGCTTACGCGACTCTGCAATATCGCGTGGACATCGGGGGCAGTTCCCTTGGATTGGCAGACTGGGGTGGTGGTTCCCCTATTTAAAAAGGGGGACCGTAGGGTGTGTTCCAACTATAGGGGGATCACACTCTTAAGCCTCCCTGGTAAGGTCTATTCAGGGGTTCTGGAGAGGAGGGTCCGTCGGATAGTCGAACCTCGGATTCAGGAGGAGCAGTGTGGTTTTCGTCCTGGTCGTGGAACACTGGACCAGCTCTACACCCTCAGCAGGGTCCTGGAGGGTGCGTGGGAGTTTGCCCAACCAGTTTACATGTGTTTTGTGGACTTGGAGAAGGCATTCGACCGCGTCCCTCGGGGGGTTCTGTGGGGGGTACTCCGGGAGTATGGGGTACCAGGCCCTTTGATAAGGGCTGTTAGGTCCCTGTACGACCGGTGTCAGAGCTTGGTCCGCATTGCCGGCAGTAAGTCAGGCTCGTTTCCGGTGAGAGTTGGACTCCGCCAAGGTTGCCCTTTGTCACCGATTCTGTTCATAACTTTTATGGACAGAATTTCTAGGCGCAGCCAAGGTGTTGAGAGGATCCGTTTTGGTGACCTTAGAATCGCTTCTCTGTTTTTTGCAGATGATGTGGTCCTACTGGCTTCATCAGTTCGTGATTTACAACTTTCACTGGAGCGGTTTGCAGCCGAGTGTGATGCGGCCGGGATGAGGATCAGTTCCTCCAAATCCGAGGCCATGGTCTTGAGCCGGAAAAGGGTAGCATGCCCTCTCCGGGTCGGGGAGGAGGTCCTGCCCCAAGTGGAGGAGTTTAAGTATCTCGGGATCTTGTTCACGAATGAGGGAAAACTGGAGCGTGAGATCGATAGGCGGATAGGTGCAGCGTCCGCAGTGAAGCGGGCGCTGTACCGGTCTGTCGTGGTGAAGAGAGAGCTGAGTCAAAAGGCAAAGCTCTCAATTTACCGATCGATCTACGTTCCCACCCTCATCTATGGTCATGAGCTTTGGGTTATGACCGAAAGAACAAGATCTCGGATACAAGCGGCTGAAATGAGTTTTCTCCGCAGGGTGGCTGGACTCTCCCTTAGAGATAGGGTGAGAAGCTCAGTCATCCGGGAGGGACTCGGAGTAGAGCCGCTGCTTCTCCACATCGAGAGGAGCCAGTTGAGGTGGCTCGGGCATCTGGTTAGGATGCCTCCTGGACGCCTCCCTGGTGAGGTGTTCCGGGCACGTCCCACCGGGAGGAGACCCAGAGGAAGACCCAGGACACGCTGGAGGGACTATGTTTCTCGGCTGGCCTGGGAACGCCTTGGGATTCCCCCGGAGGAACTGCTCCAAGTGGCTGGGGAGAGGGAAGTCTGGGCCTCCCTACTTAGGCTGCTACCCCCGCGACCCGACCTCGGATAAGCGGAAGAAGATGGATGGATGGATGGATGGATGGAGTTTAAACAGATATCACCTGACTAATGATCGTTGTTGTAAATCGTTATTAGTTGATAAAGTGAATGCTGATTTAGTATTCACATTTGTTTCATTTTTATTTTTGGTACATTTTTTAACGTCATATTTATGCTATTTTAATACGTAATTTATAAATCAATAATTTCAACTCATTCAAGTGTAGAGTGTTTTAACTTTTAGTTTCTTACAAAGTATAACTTGTATATTTTTTCAAAGTATTTAACTCTATAAATATTTTTTCCATAGAAGTCATTTGAAATCTTTTTGCTTTCAATAAGTATTTGTCTTTTTATGCTACATTTAGCTTATAGCTACATTCTGCTTCTTGTAGCTTTTAGCTAACTTTTTGTTTCTTTTAACGTAGGCTATAGCTACCATTCTGCTACTTTTAGCATGAACTAGCATTTTGCTCCTTTTGACTGGCCTTTTGATACTTTCAGCCTTCAGCTAATTGACACGTTCAGCTTTTCTGTTGTAAATATGTTGTACTGTTTGTGACCACTTTACTTTTTACAATCTGCTCAAGTTTGTGCATTTGTACACCTTGCACAGTTTTTATCTCTGCTGCTATAAAAACAGAAAAACTTTGTGCTGCTAATCACATATCAGAACATGTTTCTACGTCATGTACAACACATGTACTAATCAACACGTGCCTTTAGTCTAGTCTCTTATTTACTTGTTCAGATTAGAATGTTTAGATTAGATTAATTAATTAGGTTAATGTATTTTTAGGCCCGAGCAGCTGAGCGCTGCTCGCTCTCATATGAGGCAGACACATTCTCTTCCCTCTCCTCTTCTCCTCCTGCTTTTTTGCTCTTTCTGTGTATAGGAGCTCCTATTTCACACATCTTCCAAAATGAAAACTACTGTTATGGATTTGATCAGCTGGACTTTCAACGCAATCGACAAAATCTTTTCAACAAAGCGACAGGGTCCTGGAGAGTCCTCCTGTTCCTCATGATGCTGAAGACATATACAATCAGATTTATGATAACAGGTTTCCTACTTTTTGGAATTGGCTGGTTCCTGGTCTATCAACAAAGAAGACAGCTGCAGCTAATTTGGCCCTCGTCAGGCTGCCTGTTTGTGAAGGTTTGGTCCGTGCTTTGAGGACTCAAAATCAGCTGATTTATAAGCTAAACCGTAAGGAAGTGATTTGTGAGAATTGCAGGCCACCTGTGGCTTCGGGACTTGCCAGCATGAAACAACCTTGGAGGGGCTCGTAAGCACGGACCAGTAGAATGCACCCTAATGTGGCCATTTTGGATCTTGAAAGTACCAGTAAGACTCAAGGCTGACAAAAAAAATAGTCTGCCTGAAAAAAATTCAACAATGGTGGCTTATCTGAATCTGACTCCTCGAAAACAGGCTGACAACTCAAATTCTCCTGGGAAATATGTAAATTAAGGAAAAGCTTTGTGTATCTTTTTTTTTTTTAATGTCTTAAATTGTGTCCTGATAGGACAAGGTGTGAAGAAACATTTTTGGTAATACCACTATCCTCTCCTCATGGCTTTTTCCCCTTTTCTATCTAAAAAGTATTCTGAAAACTGAAAAGGATGAGACCTCGTTATCGTAGCAGCAGCTACATGCACTCCGCCCATCTTTCAGACGACTGTGCAGACATATTCTCACTGTATCTCGGTACAATGATAATAAAGCTTACTCTGATTCTGATTCTGAGTTGACAACACGAGGGAGAGCAGAAAAACAAAAGGGGTCACAAGACACTAAACAGACAGATCCTCACAATGGCCCTCATTCACGAACCGTTCGTACGCACAGATTTGTTCTTAAACTGTGCGTATGAGTGATTTAGGATCATTTGCGGCATTCAACAATGTTTTCGTATCCTACGATTTTTTTCAGATACGAACAAAATTTACGAGTGGTCCGGACCTGTCGTATATTTTAGGAGCAGTCGGTCTGCTGTCATCCAGACGGAATTTCTCCACTAATAACTTCATATTTCGTTATTTAGAAAATATTTAGAGTTTAAAAAAGTCACGCACCACAATTGGTCTTGACAATAGGTTCTGTTTGAAGTCGAATTATATTTTTAAATGTAATAATGACTAACGGATTAAAGTATTTAAATTAAAATCAATTTGTTATCAATGCCGTTTTCTAACACTACAATATTAATATGAAGATCTCAAACTAAAACCAACTTAAATTATGAATTAATTTAAGTTTAATTTGTCTCGGTAACGCAGACTTCGGTAACGCAGACTTTAGGTTGACCTCCTCCTGTTGCAGTCATAGCTGTCAAATAGCTCAATCAGTAAAGCGTTGCGTCGCAGTGCCGAACTTTATGGGTTCGAGTCCCACATGGGACAACGTTTTTTTTTCTCCTTTTAATTCATTCCAGATTTAAAAAACACAAGAAAACTATTTACAATACAACAAGAAATGAAGCATAAAGTCTTTTTAATCTGGAATGAATAAATAATCTAAAGAAGGAAGGAAAAAAAATAGGCATACCTTGTGGGAATCGAACCCACGAAATCTCGATAACAGTGCAATGTTTTAACCAGTTAGCCACCAGTACACGTGTATATTTTAAGGTCCACATTTATTATAAACAAACATTCTTTGGCATTAGTTGGTCATTTACTCCCATGAGTGACGCTGCTAATAAGGACAGATTTACTTTTCTCGATCAAGGAGAGCAGAACTTCAATCTCCGCACCGGTAGAGTTCTTCTTTTTTACTTTTCGCTGTCATTTTATGCACGAACACGTTTTGCCTCCGAGGCAGGAAACGTAGCCTTATATGGTGTTTTGAGGGGTGGGAATTATGTAAATGACCTCTCCGCGTGCACGCGCAGGTGGTTGGAACAGGTGGGATTCATCATATTTACGCAGCCATTTACACACTTTTCCTCAGGATAGAAGACTTTGTTGAATCTGACGTGGCATGTTTGTACGAACGCTTCGTACGAACAAAAGTAAGAGAAATTTAGGATAAAAATACGAACATTTTCGTGAATGAGGGCCAATGTGTTAAATTGTGAAGGCAGATTTCGGGAAATTGTTGGTTGTCTTGTCTCAACAACTGTATTCCAATACACATTATGAGCATTTTGTACTGGATTGGAGGGATGTAAAACTGGATTGTGTTCAGTTGACTGGTTTGAACTCTTATTGAACTAAAATGCCACAATTAAGAGGTTGTATAGTGCGATTCATTCAACTTTTATCCAAGTTAATCCCATTGAGCCTCGGGGACTCATTTACAAGAGAGACCTTGAGCATGTATTGTGAAATACTCTGCTACTAGCACATCAAATAAAAGTCCATGCCTGTAAAATCAACTGAGTTATAGCTGTTTGTGTATTTTCTAAAATAAGTTTGCTGTGACGGCCATCTTAAATTAGGTTTCGTTCAAAACTTCATAATTACAGATAATGCAATTATTTCTTCATTAAAATTCATACAGTGGTTCCTTCTTTAGATAGAGAACTTTACTAATGGGCTTTTTTATATATATGTGAATGTTTCTGTGAAATACCCTGAGAAAACTTTGTTGTTATTTGGCACTAAATAAATAAACTGCATGAATTGATTTGTGAGATATTTTGCTAACAGACAACGCCCACACTGACATGGGCAAAATAACAAAGAAACAAACAAAGAAACCACAAATAACAAGAAGCACTCAGGAGGATGTCTCCACAGTCAGATGATGGTGATCCTCTGCAGTGCTGCTGATCCTGCCACAACCCATGAGCAGCACCTTCACCATGTAACAGGTGAACATGTTCTGCTGCTGTTTCATTTCACAGCTGTTCTTAAAGGCTTGTATGAGATGATGTTAATGGATCAGCCATGATGGTTCATTCTGCTGCTTCCAGAGACTGAAGTTAGTTTAAATCATCAGAAATGTGCATTTTGTGATGCGGCGTCACACGTCCTCTTCAAGGTTATGGTTTGTCCTGAGGGTGAATATGTCTACAGTCAGGCTACGTGCACGCAAACACTGAACACACCAGAAACGCACACATGAAGAATGCATCACTGGGTTTACTCGACGGAGCAGACACCTCCAGTGTTGTGCTTCATTACATATTTAACTAACACATTACATATTTAACTAACACATTACATATTTAACTAACACATTACATATTTAACTAACACATTACATATTTAACTAACACATTAAATATGATGTATTAACTCCGTCACATTTCTGAATGGGGAAGAAGCGCGCGCCCGCAGCTGCACGTGAACGCGCTTGTTACCTGCTGTAGGCTATCACAAGATGAGCTTTCATTTCAGCTGTTCCCTGAATTCACCCACCTGCTCCGCCCGAATCAGCTCTGGACTTCACCAGCGGGTGGTCTGATTTACTGAAGACCTCAAACGCCTCATCACCTCCTGTTCCTCCTCACTCCTTCTGTCTCTGCAGCAGTCCCGGTGTCTGCACCTGCTCACAGCACACCTCCTCTAGCTGCGGACAGATGTGCTGTCCGCTTCATCCCTCACGCACATCCTGATGAGAACTGGAGACAGACAGGGGGAGATGTAATGATCCAAGTGTCTGCGCATGCGTCGTTTGTCTCCCGCCGCCTAAAGGCTGTGTTTTTATTTATATATCAATGACAGTGTGTTATACAAAATGAAAAACAAGTCCAAAGATCAATTCAGATCCAGTTTGAATTCAATTACAGTGAATTCAATTTTTATTAAATCATTTCAATTCAAAGAGTAACTTACCTCAAAATAAAATTTTTAGCTGATAAACTCCCTAGAATGTGTCTAAAATGTTGTATAGCACTGTCTGTGTTAATCTTCACATATTTGTGCGTATTTTAAATCAGCAATATTTGGTCTAAAAACGTTTACGGTAGCCCTATGGGTTGAACATAGGTATTGCAGCTTAATTTTCTTATTGGTCAAGGACTGTTCACTCTGACGTCATGAAAGTGGTTCAAGCAGAGCCAATCCCCTGCAGAGATGAGAAGGTCCTTGCTGCAGTTCATACCTAATACAGGTAATCCCCGACTTACGAGCACATCGACTTACGAGGTTCCGAATTTACGAGCTATCATATTTAATAAAAATATGAAATTATTTTATTTTATTTTTTTGTTTAAAGGGGACCAAATATTGGTTTTATAAATTTTTATATGTCTGTGGGCTATCCAGACCATGTTCATTCAACTTAATGCACAAAATAATTCTTAGATAATAAAATATCCCCTTTCTAGTTCTGCATTTCTGACTTCCGTTCTGAACGTGCTGTTTATGATAAGGCCACGCCCTTCAAAAATCTGTTTACATTAACTCCGCCCTCCAAATGGGACCCTGAGTCAGACCCAGAGGCAGACACCATTTTGAACAGGGCAAATGAGGCGCTGACGCGTCGCGTAGGCCGCTGAGAAACATCCATAAGTTCACCCTCCATGTTAAAAACTCTTCGTTTGACTCTTTGAAAACAAGCAATAAGGCTGCAGAGTAACACACTGGCTGCTAACTGCTATACACGCTCTCTCTAGCGGGGACCGCTTTTTTCACGGACCACATCCGGCGCTGACCGGATATGGTCCGTGAGCAGTCGTCCGGTTGATTTAAGAGCCCGTAAATAAGTTTTTTTTTTTACTGATAGATAATTAGTTATTAGCGGTACTGCATTTTAACAACAACGAAACATCGAACTCTGAGATGAACTCAGGAAAAACAACCGTGACGTCTTTTATACTGAAGTGGGTGGAGCATCACCAGGGGTTGCTAGGTGAGGGGCTGGACTCAGGTTGGGGTGGGTTGTCCTGCAGCTTGTGACATCACAAGCTGCAGGATTTGAAAACGAGACATTTATATCACTGAAAAATAAATATACTTAGAGTAAATATACCACTGGGTGCATTTTTTTGGCCCTAGGACTGTTTTTTAAGAAGTACATAACCAAAGTTGAGTAAAAAAAAAACATTAAAAAGTGAATTTTGCATCTTTGGTCCCCTTTAAATGTTCTTAATTTCATATGTACAGCACTTTGTTGCAGCTGTGGTTGTTTTAAATGGCTTTAAAAATAAAGTATTATTATTATTACACATTATTATTATTTTGAAGCCGATTACGCAGTTTCCGGCAGTGTCCGGCAGTGTCCGGCAGTGTTCTGCGGTGTTCGGCGGTGTTCGGCGGTGTTTGGCAGTGTTCGGCGGTGTTCGGCGGTGTTTGGCAGTGTTAGACTGTTTAGCCAGTTAGCTCCGGCCTCGAGAGCCGGGTTTGGACGGACAGTGTCCGTTTAGAGGTTCCTGCGCTCGAATACATGAGCGGAGCTGAATGGCGGTTTTGTGGAGTGACGGATGGACGAAGGAAAACGACGCTGTGAAGCAGCAGACAGCGTGCTGGGCCGGAGAAGCAACAGATAACATGCTAACAAGCCTAGCTGTAGGATGGACGGGTGGATGCTATCGCTCTCACCGGGGACACGGAGCCGACAGGCGGCGGAGCTCGCCTCGATGTCTGCCTGGCAGCCTCAGATGTTGGATTGTTATCGAGCTAACAGCTGCGGCAGCCTTTTTGGAGGGTCTAACATGCTAACGCAGCGGAGCTAACGCAGCGGAGCTAACGCAGCGGAGCTAACGCAGCGGAGCTAACGCAGCGGAGCTAACATGCAAACAGACGGAGAGAAGCTGCTCAAAGTAAGAATTTTATTTTTTATGTATGTTCTTTTAAAATGTTTTAAAGTGTTAGGATAGGCGAAGTGCTTGGTAACTGTTCATTACTGTACATGTGGCGGCTCGTGCGGTATACAATGTAGTCCCCGATTTATAAAAGGTAGTCCCCGACATACGAGATTTTCGTCTTACGAGATAGTCGTAGTAACGGAACTCGCTCGTAAGTCAGGGACTACCTGTATGGAAGTTGTACATTGCACTCCGGAAAAGAACTGCTACAAAGCATATTATAGTTTTTGGAATGGCACTAGTTATTTGTATATTTTAACTTATTTTAAGAATACTTTTCACTTCATCAAAATCTATTAATTGAACTCCAGCGTTCTAAAACCATTTGGTTGTATTTGTTTTCTTATTGTGCGATGGACGAGTGATGCATGAATGCCAAGATGGGGAAGAGGCGGAGGAGCAGGTTTGGGATCCGAAAGACCCAGGTTCAATCCCCAGTCACGAAATACCTTGTGGTAGCCTGGCCCTCGCCTTCCTGCACAGCTCCGCTCAATTCTCATTTCCCTTCACTGCACAGTCTGGGATTTCTCTCATAGACAACGATTTCTCCGGTCGATTTTTGACCGGACCAATCAGAGAACAGAAGGGGCGGAGTTTTTGGCCCCTAACCCACGCCCCCACCTGTCCCAGCGCAGCCAGCGAGCAGCCGCATGTTCTCATTCAAAGCGATGCAAAGCGATGCAGGACTGTTTTATATCGGTACTTCGGCCAGGACTACAAAGAATACGTGGAGACCATCACTGGCGCTGCGTCGGCTCTTCTGCTCCTTCCTTAGTTCAGCTTTATTTTTGCACGTGAAAGCATTTTTATTGTATTTTTTGTTCGGCAAAGAATAAATAAACCAGGCCTCGATCTCATCCGTGCCTTTTGCAGAATAACTGGGAGGAAAACCTGCTCGTTGTTGTGAATGAAACATCCTTTGTCGACAAGAAAACTTTTTTCTTTCTTTGTTTTCTTGAAGGAGCAACAGGCGCCATGGAAAACGCAGACGATAAACTTTTCTTTGCCTCTTTCTTTTGGGGTTTTTTCACCCGCAGCTGTTTTTCGTCAGTCTCAGCTTCAGTGGAGACACAGGAAGAGTTCCCGTTAGCAGACGTTCATTTCAATGTACAGGTAGTCCTCGACTTACGACGGCCTCGAGTTACGACGTTCCGTGGTTACGACGCACCTCCCATTAAAAAATAAATAAAAAATGAAAATTTTATTTTGAAAAGCCAAGTTACGCAGTTTCCGGCTAGCTGTGGAGGCTACAGCTGCCCTGCACTCTCTAAAAAAGCTAAGTCTGGTCCTCTGGACATTCAAAAAACAAAACAAAACTTGTTGGCCCAAGCTGGACAGGCAGCAGCTGTGGAAAAGTAGCTGTTTTATGGACGGCGGTTTTACGACGTAAACGCAATGGAGAATTCGGAGGAGAGAAGGAGGAACGGCTTCACCAGCATACCAGTAGGTTATTAACTCTTTTTTCACTTCATTATGGCTCTGAAATGTATGTGTGTTTTGATCATTATGTAGGGTACTGTGTTAGGATAGGCTAAGTCAGGGGTGCTCATTACGTCGATCACGATCTACTGCTCGATCGCAGCGTGACATTAAAATTTTTCTTTGTCAGCCTATCAAAACATCCCATCACTTGATTGACATACAGGGCAGCCATTCACAGCCCTCATTCTCTCAAACCAGGTCTGAGAGATTATCGGGGAAACACCATCCCCGCTCCCCCACCCCCGAAGGTGTGAAATTCTCCGTGTATGAAGTTGCACACACGCAGCGCTGCAGTCCAAAGTTTTTTTGCACTAACAACAGATTTAAATAATGACAGAGCTGAGTGCTTTACTGTTACTCACCCTTTTTCAGCATGCAGGAGCAAAACTAATAAATTCCAGGGTCCAAAGAGACGTTATTCACCAGTTTGGACGTAACTTCATGAAGTTGTTGCATGCACAATGAATACAGCTGAGCCCAGGGTTGCCAGATTTTAAAAAAAGCCTTATTTACCACCTCCTTTTCTGAGCACATGTTCAAGAAACGCAACACAAACTTCATCTTGCTCAAGATGAGAGTTCTGCAATGGAGTTAAATTCAAAGCAGTCTGCTTCTCAGACAAATAGTGTTAGAATTATTATTTTATCTATGAATGTTTCTGTTAAATTATTATTTTGTATAAATGTTTCTGTTCAGTGCCCTGACATTACTTATTTTGTGAATTGACACTATATAATAAACTGAATTGAATTGAATCTTAGAACATCTTTACTCAGCACACACAACCGTTTCAGTCAAAATACTATCATTTTAAAGCCACAGAACTATAGTTCATAATTTCTTATCTGGCAACCCGACTGACATGAAAACTACAGCATTTGTCATGTAAACCAGCTTATTTTTTGTTTATTACCCCGCTATAAACATTGAAAAATTACTAATGTTTCCACAGGTTGTTTTTGTGTAAACGTGGCCTTATAGTAGGTAGATCACTTTGACTTGATAATTTCAAAAGTAGCTCGCATGCTGAAAAAGTCTGAACACCCCTGATCTAAACACTAAACACTAAAACATTTAATAAACATAAGCATAAAATAGTAAAATAGTAAAAAAGTGTAACACTGTCCTGAGTTTTTTCATAATAGTATAAAAGTATGAAAATTTACACCAACACTGAAACACCAAACACCCCTAAAACACCAAACACCCAATGAACATAAGCATAAAATGAAATAATAAAAGTGTAATACTGTCCTGAGTTTTTGCATAGTAGTATAAAAAGTATAAAACGTATACAGTATCTATAAAATAAACTGAAGTTTCTAGCGTTGACATTTGCAAAGAGTCATCAACATCTCCAAAAGTTTGGTCTGTGTTGTAAAAAGCTGCACTTTGAACCTGCAGAAGGAATGTTGTTGTTGGAATATGGGGAGATGTTTTGTTTTGGCTACTG
>JBBPBX010024696.1:0-22730 GCA_038048925.1 Garcialebias charrua
AATGGATGGATGGATGGATGGATGGATGGATGGATGGAAATAAATGTCACTGGTGGTGTTATACTCTTAACACTGTATTGATCTAGAGAATGAAAACAAAGCCCCTTGCAAGTAACTAGCTCCTATAGATGTTGTGGACCAGTTGGTTTTAGATGTTGTGGACCAGCTGATTTTAGCTGTTGTGGACCAGCTGGTTCTGGAAGTTGTGGACCAGTTGGTTTTAGATGTTGTGGACCAACTGGTTCTGGAAGTTGTAGACCAGCTGGTTTTAGATGTTGTGCACCAGCTTGTTCTAGATGCTATGGACCAACTGGTTTTAGATGTTGTGGACCAGCTGGTTCTAGATGCTATGGACCAGCTGGTTCTAGATGTTGTGGACCAGCTGGTTCTAGATGTTGTGGACCAGTTGGTTATAGATGCTGTGGACCAGCTGGTTCTAGATGTTGTGGACCAGTTGGTTCTGGATGCTATGGACCAGCTTGTTCTAGATACTATGGACCAGCTGGTTTTAGATGTTGTGGACCAGTTGGTTATAGATACTGTGGACCAGCTGGTTCTAGATGTTGTGGACCAGCTGGTTCTGGAAGTTGTGGACCATCTGGTTTTAGATGTTATGGACCAGCTGGTTCTGGATGCTGTGGACCAGCTGGTTCTGGATGCTGTGGACCAGCTGGTTCTGGATGCTGTGGACCAGCTGGTTTTGGATGTTGTGGACTAGCATCTATAGAAGTTGTGGACCAACTGGTTCTGGAAGTTGTGGACCAGTTGGTTATGGAAGTTGTGGACCAGCTGGTTCTTGAAGTTGTGGACCTGCTGGTTCTGGATAATAATAATAATAATAATAATAATAATAATAATAATAATAATAATAATAATAATAATAATAATAATAATAATAATAATAATAATAATAATGAATTTAATTTATAACGCACTTTTCATTAATGAAAATCTCAAAGTGCTACAAAGTTCAACATAATTAAATGTCAATAAAACAAGTAATAAAACAATTAAAATCAAAAACAGTATCAACTAGAATCATGAGGAGGCAGAGTATGCTCAGGTGAAAAGAAAGGTCTTCAAGCTGCTTTTAAAATCAACCAGTGACTGTGGGCTCTCAGGCAGTCAGGAAGAGAGTTCCACAGGCGGAGGGCAACCACACTGAAAGCCCGGTCTCCCATGGTCCTTAATTTGGTTCTCGGAATGTGAAGGAGATTACTGTTCTGTGACCGTAGAGACCGGGTGGATGAATATGGAATAAGAATGTCCTTTAGATAATCTGGTGATGTTCCGTGTAAACATTGGTGTGTAATGAGAGTAGTTTTGTACTGAATTCTGTAGGTGACAGGAAGCCAATGAAGGTTATGGAGAATGGGTGTAATATGTTCAAATTTACGAACTCTCAACAAAATCCTTGCTGCACTGTTTTGAATATATTGAAGCTTCTGAAGGTATTTGCCAGGGATTCCAATAAACAGGGAGTTGCAGTAGTCGAGCCTGGAGGAGACAAAAGCATGGACGAGCTTCTCAGCATCGGAAAAAGTCAGAGATGGGCGAAGTCTGGAGATGTTTCGAAGATGGAAGAAGCAAGTTTTAAACAGAAGCTTAATGTGATTTTCAAATGTAAGATGAGAGTCCATTTTTATTCCAAGATTTGTAACAGAGGTGGAGAGGGGGATGTCTTGTCCAGAAAAGGAAATTGTTGTTATAGTTGATGTTTGTACCTGGTGAGGGGTGCCAATCAGTATGGCCTCAGTCTTGGAGCAGTTTAATTGAAGAAAGTTCTGATTCATCCATGCCCTAATTTCCTCCAGGCAGGCAGAGAGGGCAGTGAGTGAAGATGGAGATGACAAGGTGGAAGATGAGGAGGCTCCAGTCCTGATGTAAAGCTGTGTATCGTCGGCATAACAGTGAAAAGAAATGTTGAACTGATTAATAATTTGACCTAAAGGCAGCATGTAAAGGGAAAACAGCAGGGGCCCCAGAACTGACCCCTGAGGGACACCACAGGAGACACAGACTGTCTGGGACGTGGCGTTGCCAAGACTAACACATTCCAGCCTATTGGAGAGGAAAGATTTGAACCAGTCCAGGACAGTGTCACAGAGACCGACCTCCACATGAAGACGGTGGAGGAGGATACTATGGTCCACAGTGTCGAAGGCTGCAGTGAGGTCAAGGAGGACAAGGATGGAGGGAGAACCAGTGTCAGCAGCCATGAGGACATCATTTGCAACTCTCAGCAATGTAGTCTCAGTACTGTGATCTGCCCTGAATCCAGACTGGAACTTCTCATACAGGGAGTGTTGCTATATGTGGTCCTGCAACTGAGCAGCAACTGCTTTCTACAGCACTTTAGACAGAAAAGGGAGGTGTGAAATTAGGTGGCAATTAGAAAAAATGTCGGGATCCAAATTAGTTAAATTAATTATTTTTTTCAGAAGAGGCCTAATGATGGCAGTTTTTAGAGGCAGTGGAACATGACCAGATTGTAGAGACTTATTTATTATTTGTGTGATTAATGAGCTAATTGCAAAGTGATTGGATTTTATGAGAGACGAGGGAAAGGGATCCAGGGCGTAGGATGAAGGCTTCATTTTCTTGATGATGGCCTCCACCTCACTCTGAACAACTTCATCAAAGCTCTTTAAGGTCCCAGAATGCAGACGGGTAGATGGCACACTGAGAACAGGGAGGTTGTGGAGCTGGGATCTGATAGTGTCAACTTTGTTTTTAAATGACGAAAGTAACAGGTCTTATTTTTTAGCAGAGTCCTCAGGAGTTTGTTTAATGGGATTAAGCAGATGAGTTATTGTGAAGAAGAGCTGTTTAGAGTTTTCTGGGCAGGTGTTGATGATGTTAGAATAATATTTGGAGCGTGCTTCTTTAAGAGAATAGATGTACGCTTTCTGATGTTCTTTATATGCCTGCTTATGTACAGAGAGACCAGATGATTTTACACGTCTCTCAATAGCACGGCCAGTTGCCTTCATCTTGCACAGCTCACCAGTGTACCAGGGGGCTGAACGGGAGAAAGACACCAGTCTCGACTTCAAGGGGGCGTGTAGGTCCAGGAGCTCCCGGAGAAATTGGTTGTAGTAATCCACAGAGTTATCTGCAGATGAATGATTGACATGCTTTGACATGGATGCTGTGCAGCTGGTTCTGGATTTTTGGGTTTCTCCTCTATGGTTTCTGGTCTTAGAACTTTTTAAGTTCTTTAGATTTCTCAGGGTTGTGTAGGTGGTAAGAGGAGAGACAGACAGGTAAGGAGAGACAGACTCCTCCTCCTCACCTGTCTCTCCTCTTACCACCTGCACAACCTCCAACGATCGCCACCGGTGCTGTTGACAAACGTGTAAGCAGAAATTGTGCTACTGTTAGTAGAAGATCACGAGGAGGGAAACGTGTCAGGAGACAGAGGAGAAGAGGAAAGTGAAGAATGTAGGACTGAGGGTTGCAACTCTAAATGTGGGGACAATGACAGGCAAAGGTAGAGAGCTGGCTGACATGATGCAGAGAAGGAAGGTAGATGTTTTATGTGTCCAAGAGACCAAGTGGAAGGGCAGCAAGGCCCGCAGCATTGGAGCAGGGTTCAAACTTTTCTGGTTCCAGTTCTAATAGATGAGCTCACAGTTTCTGGTTCCAGTTCTAATTGTATTACTAAAATATTGATAACAGAATATGATAGAAGTTGTCCAAAAATTGAAAAGTGGAAGCAGAACACTCCCATTCTCTTTTCACACTGATGCCTCAAACAAGGTGAAGATGAACCATGTTTTATTAATGATAGTTTTATACAAATGGATACACCTGATATATCCAAATAAAAACTAGGGATGGGGCAGATCCGATCCAGTATCGGTATCGGTATCCGATACCAGCATAATTTAAGTGTCGGGTATCGTATCCAACCTGCCGATATTTCCGATCCAGCTTCAAAGAGCACTTGTGTTCCAACATATTCTGTGACTGCCGTCTTAACATTATGTGAATTAAAACCAATGAAGACACTCACAACAGGAAACTCACAAACTTTAACAGTATAGTCTTTATAGTATAGAAAACGTTCCAAAATACACATAACTTTATAGTCTCAGTACAAATATTTCATTATACAGATTCAAATACCTGAACAGTATCGGATCGGAAAAGTATTGGTATCGGTCGATACCTAGTTCTTAAGTATCAGTATCGGATCGGAAGTGAGAAATGTGGATCGGTGCATCCCTAATAAAAACATGATCAAACTTTTACTTTACTTTACTACAAACATAATTATGCATACTTCTACACATGTTTAAAAAAATTAAACAGTTTACGGCGTCCCCCATAAAATAAAATGACCAACCGCCACTACCTGAAACTCATGTCCAAGTTGATTACTTGGACAACAGACATGGGTGTTGAAATCACCACAAAAAAGCAGACTGTCAAATTTTGGCAGCTGTTCAGCCAGCAGTTCTGAGAACTCACTGAGGAAGTCCTTACTATATTGTGGTGGGCGATAAATAAGCCCACACAGCAGAGGT
The DNA here is from genome assembly GCA_038048925.1 of Garcialebias charrua. Classification (NCBI taxonomy): domain Eukaryota; kingdom Metazoa; phylum Chordata; class Actinopteri; order Cyprinodontiformes; family Rivulidae; genus Garcialebias; species Garcialebias charrua. Next base: position 4,533 of record JBBPBX010024696.1, read on the forward strand.
TTTGTAGATTCCAGCACAAACAGCATGATCTCAAAGCTGCTGTAGGTTTTAGGAGGTAACAAGCAGCACTTGAACGCATCACTGAACACAGTAGCAATGCCGCCTCCCCGGCCAGACCTGCGCAGTGCATTCAGGTAGGAGCAATCAGGTGGGAGGAGCTTGGAGAAAGCGCTGTTATCTCCTGGTTTCTGCCAGGTTTCAGTCATCAGAAACAGATCCAGATTAATATTATTAGATGGTGTAGTGGCAGGGCTTTCGACTTGGGACCCGAAGGACGCGGGTTCGCGCCCCGACCACTACACACCTTGGGGTGTCTATGAGTGCACACCTAATTCTCCAGCTCCCCGGGCACTTTCAGGTTGCTCACTGCACCACCTGGTGGTGGTTGGGTTAAATGCAGAGACAAATTTCGTATGTGTATGGGAAACATACACAGATGACAGACAAACACATTATTATTATTATTATTAATTATTATTATATAATTAATTAATACATGTAGGGATTTTGAGGTTCGGGTGTACTGCAACGTTTTTACATCTCTGTTGTACAGAACCACCTGGGACTCAATTTTATTATACACCTTAGACATTCACTCATAAATATCATCATAAAATTCACATATAAGAACTTGGGGTGAGCACTATGGTTATGGGTGGCGAGATGACAACACTCGTATCCTGTGGTTGTGCTCACTCACAATGATGCATTTAGACAATAAGGGCTTAGGTTAGAGTTGGGGTGGAAGGGAAACTGGCATTATGCCAGCCTTTGCTCCTTCTCTTTCCCTTTTTTAAGTGCACTTTACAACAACACACATCAACAACACATTTGGGGACGGGTATGTATGTGTCGGGGTCTAGGTTTTTAAAATGTATTTATTAATTATTATTATTTTTTTTTTTTGGCACCCCCTGGTTCCTTTGCGGCTATTNGGGTCCGGTAAGGTGGCAGGCCGTCGGGTGTTGTCCTGGACTATGGGAGGGTTCGGGGCCTGAGGGTTCGCGTGTGGGTGGGACTGGCATTGCGCTCTCCGTGGGGCTGCTTGGGCTAAGGTGTCCTGTCCTGTCGGCAGGGCGTGGGTTGGGCCGAATCTTGGATGTCTGTTACTCTCCACCCCAGAATGAATGGACCTACCTCCTGGGTTTGGGTGTGGGTTGCCCCATGTAGGGGGCAGGTACATGTCTTGGACCTACGGGGTATAGAGTGTACATCGGGATTATGAATGGAACGTGATGTTATTATTTGTCTTTGTGTGAGTGAGGGTAAGGATGAGGATGGGTCTGAGTGAGTGTGTCTGTGTATGAATGTCTAATTGTCAGGCTGGGACTTAGACTGCCCCCTCTTTGATACATCTGAGGCTACTTGGTGTCACACTCATACCACATGGCCCCCTAGTGGGGTATGCCTTTGCCTGCGGGCATGCTTGGGGCCCTTGTTATCAGGGGTTGGGCGCTTGGACGTGTGTTGGCTCGGCCTGGTAGCTGCCTGGTGGGGCTCGGGTCCTCTGGTCCTATCGGGTCTAGGCCTGAGGGGTGGGCGTCCCCGGTGCCCGGGCCTCAGTGTCTGGGCCTAGGGCTACATCGATGAAACGGGCTCCGGCGGGGCCTATGAGCTTGTTGCTATTGGCCCCGGGGGGGTCATTGTGTGTAGTTGCTGGTGGGGCTCTTCCGGTTCTCCCCTTTGGTCGGATCTGGGGAGTGGGTGAGTGGCTCATCCAGTTCGGGAGCCCCTGGGAACTCTGGGCTCGGGGTCCTTCTTGGGGTCTTGGGCTCTGATCGCCCCTTTGTCTGCCTCAAGTCTTGAGGGGACGGATCTCTGATGCTTCCCGGTCGCTATTGAATGTTCTATTAGAGAAACCTTATTCAATTATGCATGTACACAACCACACACAAATGGATGCAGGGATGTATATGTAGATATCATATGTAGATATGTAGATGGGTATGTGACTGAATATGAATGCACATGTATGTATGCTGTATATATATTTCAAAGTCAAAAGTCAAAGTCAACTTTATTGTCAGAACTGCAATATGTACAGGTGTAGTGGGCATGACCGTGTCCACTTTGATACACCTGTGTATTTTTGAACTGTTCCAGAGATGACCTTTACTGACCTCTCAGTAAAGCAAGACATTTACTACAAATTATTCCATTAGTTGTAATCTAAGAACATAGTCACCAAAAGAGACTATTTCTATCTTTGATTTTATTCTGATGTGATCAAAAGAATAACTTTTGTCATTTTCATGACATATGTTATGCTGTGTTATTCTTTTAATATGGAGTATTACTGTGTTACTTGACCATAGACCTACGAACTGTTCTTATCTGGAGCTGATACACACAGACTGTTCCTCCCTGCCTGCCGTCATAAATCTGCAACAATGTCTTGTCTAGTTGTGCTTACTGTTGATAGAGTTTTGGGGATTTTATCATAGAGTGTCTTAAGGCAATCTTTGATAGATTCTTTTTTTGAATATCACAAATGATACCTATTGTGTTTTTCCTTTTTCCATATCTGTTTGACCTTCATCCGGAGACGGATGAGCGCGGCCGCGCAGAAGAACATGTGATGTGTTTGGAAATGCTGCAGCTTGCATACTCTTCCCTCTTCCGGACGACTGTGCTACATAATCACGTTGTATTTCGGTGCAATGTTAATAAATAAATCTCTTATCTTTTATCTATTATCTCTTATATAATGGTGTCAGAGTTGAATTTTATGTCAAACTGTGCTTTTCAGATTTGTTTTAAAAGTGTTAAGACGCTAATCCAAGTATTTTACCTATTGGAGTCTATGCGTCTGTCTTTTTCCTAAACATTTCTCTCTGCTGCTGGCTGTAACCTTGGGTCGTGATAACGGGAAGTGAACTCCTCGACTGCTTCTTCTGAACCAATCGGAAAGAGACAAGTTTCAGAGTTCTATCTTAAGGTTCTAAGCTAAGCTGAATTAATCAGAGTCTGCTAGGAACTTCAAGAGATGTGAACTTTCCCAAAGAGCTGGATGGACGTTTAGTCACACGCTAAGGACACGTCATCCAGTTAAAGGCTGATAACATGTTTGTTATGAGTCCACTTGAACCGAGCGTACAAGCTCAGAACTTTGAATTAAATTCCTTTCTGGAATAAGTTATCTTGAAGTCAACCAGTAGCTGACATATTTTCTGATGATCGACGCGGATCCCAGGAGACGTTGAAACGTAAACCAGAACCGGCTCGGACGTGCTGGACCTGCAACGATTCTGTACGCCTGAAAGGCTGGTGTCATCTCTTTATCAGACTCGCCGTCAAAGGTAAAGAGCTGTTTACAAATGTACCTGGATTTTAGCAGAAATCTGATAGGAAGTGTCACTTCTGGTAACATGCTCAAGACAATTTCCTTTAAACCATCTCTCCTCCTATTTCCTTTCCCCTCAATTCTAAGCTGGAAACTATTTAAGTCCTCAGACTAAATATGTTAACATCCTGTATTTATGTCTGTTGTGTTACAATTTAAATGTGCTGACGTGTTAAATTGCAAGAAAGTGAAATCATGTCAATCAAGTGTAATGGTGTTAATTTAGTTGATTTATTTTAAATGATTAACTTATATCCAAGATGGCGCCGTTGTTGTTTGAGGCTCGCTGTCTGATGCTCTTCCTATTTTTTCTGTTTGCTTTTAATTTTAACACAAGTGTGAACGCTCGGATTGTGTATGATCGCCAAAGTTTATTGGACATTGGAGCCTCGACTGGTAATATGATACCATGGAATTATACCGGAGACAAGACCCCGCCCTTGCTGCTGGGCATTCCAGCGTACCTGTGTCGTTCCTGTCTCTACCTTTCCGACGGAAGCGAACCCGCCGTCGTGGCAGACGCAGCGGTTGGCTAGTACGTGCGAAGGCAGCTTTGGGGCATTGTTTTCCGGACTCATTCAGTGCGCGTAGGCTGGTGCCGCGCCTCTCCTTCCCGTTGCGCGTGCTGGATCCTGTGGGTCCCTGCTTGGTGCCTGTTGGTGGAGGCCATGATGGAGCGGTCCAGCCTCGTCCTCCCTGCACTCCTCGACCCTGTAGACGTGGGGTGAATCTTCTTAACCTACGATCTCTTCGCCGGGAATCTCGGATGCCAGATGGTGGCGGAGATCCGCCGATCTCGACCAGGATCGGTCTGATAAATGCTAGGTCGCTAGCTAACAAAACATTCGTCATCAAGGATTACTTTTCCTCTCAAGGCCTGGATTTCTTGTTTATAACCGAATCATGGACAAGTGGTTTGGGTGAGTCCAGCGTCTTTAATGAACTTTTGCCGCCGAACTGCTGCTACTTTAATTTTCCGAGGATGACGGGTCGAGGAGGAGGAATAGTGACAGTTTTTAAGAACTGTTTTACTTGTAAACAATTACCTCCAGCCCGTTTTGGTAGCTTTGAGCTTGGTCTCTTTGAACTTGGTAGCTCCCACACTGTGTTGTGTGCGGTGGTCTATCGGCCGCCAAAGTACAACAAAGATTTTATAAATGACTTTTCTGATTTCCTGGCCGATATCATGCCACGGTATGACAAAATTTTATTGGCTGGTGATTTCAATATCCGTGTCTGTTGTCCTACTTCACCTATGGCTCAGTCGTTTCTTAATGTTATTGATTCTTTTAATCTTGTGCAGTTTGTGACTGGTGTTACTCATGAGTTTGGGCACACACTTGATTTGGTTTTATCTTTTGGTCTACCAGTTTTTAACTTAGTGATTGGTGACCCATTATTTTCAGACCATATGCCTGTTTTGTTTGAGATAAAGCAGTCCATTACCAAAGTTAAACCATGTGCTGCAGTTCGGCTCTGTCGTGTTCTTAACCCTTCCACTGCTGTTCAGTTTTCTTCTGTTTTTAATGAGAACTGTACAATCCCAGAGACTGTGGGAAATAAAACCGATGACATCAGCAACTGGTTTTATTCTACCAGCAAAGCAGCTCTGGATTCGGTGGCACCATTAAAAATTAGACCTGCAAAATCCAAACATGAACCCTGGTTAAATGATGTCACTCGGGCTGCCAGGAGAAACTGTCGTAAAGCTGAACGTAAATGGAAACATGATAACTTGCAGGTGTCACTCCAAATTCTGAAGGAATGTTGGCGCTGTTATCAAAGGACTGTAAAAGATGCAAAAAGAAGATACCTGACTGATATCATTGTATCTAACAGTCACAATCCTGCTGTTTTATTTAGAACTATTAATTCTGTTTTAAATGCCCCGCATGGTGCTATTGTGGAGACTTCCCCTGCCCTCTGTGAAAGTTTCTTACACTTCTTTGTTGAGAAAGTCACTTCTATTAGGGCCCAGATCATACCCACTGTTCATGACCCTGTAGATACTGTGCCTTGCTCTGCTATTTTTCATAGCTTTGAATGTGTGACTTTGCATTCCCTGCAGGAGGTCGTTAGCCACTTAAAACCAACTGGTTCTCCAGACGATGCTATTCCACCTCGACTATTCAATGAGGTTTTTCTTTCTATAGGTCCTTCGATCCTTGCTCTTGTGAATAGTAGCCTGTCCTCAGGTGCTGTTCCTGAAAATCTGAAACATGCAGTTGTCCAGCCTCTAATTAAGAAATCAAACTTGGATACTGCTGTCCTGGCGAACTACAGACCAATTTCTAAATTGCCCTTCGTTTCGAAAATTCTTGAGAAGGTAGTTTATAATCAGCTAATGGCCTATCTCATTGAAAATAATATTTTAGAGGTTTTTCAGTCCGGTTTTAAATCATTTCATAGCACAGAGTCAGCTCTTTTAAAAGTTTTTAACGATATATTCTTGGCGACTGATTCTGGTGACTGCGTTGTTTTGGTGTTGTTGGATCTATCAGCTGCGTTTGACACAGTGGATCACAACATTTTAATCACACGTTTGGAACAGTGGGTGGGCATTGGTCATATAGCCTTAGATTGGTTTAAATCTTATCTGACCAAGCGTACTTTTTGTGTCTGTCTTGATGGACATAGGTCCTCCTCTGCTCCACTCTCATGTGGTGTTCCGCAGGGCTCAGTTTTGGGCCCTCTTTTATTTTTGTTGTACATCCTTCCGCTTGGTTCTGTTTTTAGGAAATACGGGATTGCTTTTCATTGTTATGCAGATGACACACAGATCTACGTACCTTTAAAGAAAGCAGACTCAGCCTCTCTTCGGTCTCTGTTCCTATGTTTGGAAGATTTGAAGGCCTGGATGGCCCTAAACTTCTTAAAACTTAACGAAGACAAAACAGAGGTGGTGATTTTTGGTAATTCGACTGAAGACTCTCTGTCCGATTGCTCCTTGGCTCAGTATGTCCGGCCAGTTGTTACAAATCTAGGGGTCAAGCTGGATGCTGGTCTTAGGCTGGAGTCTCAGATTAAAGCAGTTGTAAAATCCAGCTTTTTTCATTTGAGGCAGCTAGCTAAAGTGAAAGCCATCCTTCCTAGACAGCACTTTGAAACAGCAATCCATGCATTTGTGACCACACGGCTGGATTACTGTAATTCACTTTATGTTGGTATTAGTGATCTGTGTACTTCCCAGCTTCAGAGGGTTCAAAATGCAGCTGCACGACTCTTAACAGGTACACGAAAATTTGATCACATTTCCCCTGTTTTGGCATCTTTGCACTGGTTACCGGTGCGTTACAGGATTCATTTTAAAATACTTTTATTTACTTTTAAAGCTCTAAATGGCCATGCCCCTCCATACCTGTCAGAGCTGCTGCATTACTACACACCCTCTCGTTCGCTCAGGTCAGCTGACCAGTTGCTTCTGAGGGTACCGAGGACAAAGCGCAAGCTTAGAGGGGACCGTGTTTTCTCTGTGGTGGCTCCTCTGTCAGTCTCCCCACCATCACAGACATTTACACCTCTAGATGCAGGAAAAGAGCCACCTGTATCATGAAAGACCTCACTCATCCAGCACACTCACTCTTTGCCCCACTCCCCTCAGGACGGAGGTTGAGGAGCATCAAGTGTAGAACCACTAGACTGAGGAACAGCTTCTACCCTGAGGCTGTTAGACTCATGAATAAATAAAAATAAAATTAAAATAAACACTGCAAAATATCACATCATGGTGATGCTGATATGTTTTCTTGTTGCTGTGTTCATCTGTGACCATCTGTGACCATCTGCTCATACAAACTCATGTTCGTGCTGCTGTTTATTCCCACTATATTAGGCTTAGTGTATTACTAGTTGATGTTTTTCTTAGTTAGTTCTCGATGTTATTACTGTTTTTCTCTTTCATTTGTTGTTGGATGTAACTGGGACCTCGTGTACATAATCTCGTTTTCATCTCATGTACCACATGCGGTGCAAATGACAATAAAGACTCTCTGACTCTGACTCTAAGCTCTGGAATGACCTCCCATTAGACATTAGACAGGCCTCTTCACTTGCTGTTTTTAAGTCTCTTCTTAAAACCCATCTTTTTTCTTTGGCTTTTGATACAATCTGAGATGTTTTAACTTTGTTTTATTGTTTTATTGTATTCATAATTTATTATTTTAGTACTGTTTTTAGTCCCTTCCATTTTATGATTGTATTGTATTTTGTGATTGTGTGTACAGCACTTTGGTCCTGTTGGGTGCATAAAGTGCTCTATAAATAAAGTTGGTATGGTATGGTATGGTATGGTAAATAAATGGTAGTGTCTTTGACATACCAAACTAAGTTAACGTCTCTGTCACTTAATGGCTTTATTTATTTATCCATCATAATGATCACAGAAATATTATGTAAACTGAAACAGAAAAGATTCCGTGAAATTACTATTCAATCTGAATAAGTAATTAATTAAGGATAAAGAGGTCAGCTTAATACTGACCCCTGATAAAATCCTTTACATATGGGTGGCACCGTATGTGTTTAAAGACACAATATGGTGGTCTCCCTCATGTTTCCTTCACAGGACATACACAGGATTGAAATTGCGTTTCCCTCAGTCCCTCGGTGCAACAGTAACCATTTAAACACTAAAACAATGAAACATTTAATAAATAAAGCATAAAATAGTAAAAGTGTAACACTGTCCTGAGTTTTTGCATAGTAGTATGAAAATTTACACCAACACTAAAACACTAAACATTTAATGAACATAAGCATAAAATGAAATAATAAAAGTGTAATACTGTCCTGAGTTTTTGCATAGTAGTATAAAAAGTATAAAAAGTATATCTATAAAATAAACTGAAGGTTCTAGCATTGACATTTGCAAAGAGTGGCAAAGCAGCATATGAGTTAATGTACACAGTATATGTATGAGGTAGTTGATGTTGGTATAGAGGCAAAGTGGCATATGCAGTAAGGCACATAAGGCACATTGGGCATCCTTAAATAAGGCTAGTCAGAGAATACTGTATATGTATCAGCAGTAGTGTAGATATAAAAGTAGTGTAAATGTAAACAGTAGTAATAAATGTAAACAGTAGTAATAAATGTAAACAGTATTAATAAATGTAAACAGTGAATGTAAACAGTAGTATGACTATAGGCAGTAATGTAATACAAACATTAGTGCAAATATGAGAAGTAGTGCAAACTGAATGAGCACATGACCGAGAGTTTAGTGAATAACCCGTTTGATGACACAGGGTCCAGTGTTAAAATCTTTGTGTTGTGTGGTAATGTGTGAGAAAGTTTTTTGTGTTAAGGCAGTTCAAATGGGAGGGGAGGCAGAGCAGGCAGAGTGTTTAGCATCCTGACTGCCTGATGAACAGAGCTGTCTCTCAGTCTGCTGGTTCGAGCCTGGAGACTTCTCAGTCTCCTCCCTGATGGCAGCAGTCTGAAGCAGCTGTGTAGTGGGTGTGTGGGATCACCTGCCATGCAGAGGGCTTTCCGAGTGAGGCGGTTGCTGTGTAAGTCCTGCAGTGAGGGGAAGGAGGTGCCGACGATCTTCTCAGCTGCTCTCACGATGCGCTGGAGGCTCTTGCGGCAGGATGCAGTACATGCACCAAACCACACAGTGATGCAGCTGGTCAGGACACTTTCTATGGCACCTCTGTAGAAGGTGCACATGATGGGGGTTGAAGCTCCAGCCCTTTTCAGCTTGCGGAGAAAGTAGAGACGCTGGTGAGCCTTCTTGGCCAGTGATGCAGTGTTCCTGCTCCAGGACAGGTCCTCTGAGACGTGCACTCCCAGGAACTTGGTGCTGTCTACTCTCTCCACTGCGGTGCTGTTGATGGTCAGAGGGGCATGTTGGGCATCCCTCTTCCTGAAGTCCACAACAATCTCCTTTGTCTTCTCCACGTTGAGAGTGAGATTGTTGTGTCCGTACCACAAGGCCAGGCGGCTCACCTCGTTCCTGTAGTCCGTCTCATCGTTGTTGCTGATGAGACCTACCACTGTTGTGTCGTCCGCAAACTTGATGAAGTGGTTGGAGCTGTATGATGGTGTGCAGTCATGTGTTAGCAGGGTGAATAGAAGGGGGCTCAGCACACATCCTTGTGGGGCCCCTGTGTTCAATGTGATGGTGCTAGATGTGTTACTCCCGACCCGTACTGTCTGTGGTCTCCCGGTCAGGAAGTCTAGCAGCCAGTTACACATTGAGGTGTTCAGCCCCAGACTGTCCAGTTTAAGGATGAGCTGTTGGGGGATGATGGTGTTGAATGCCGAGCTGAAGTCGATGAACAGCATTCTAACATAAGAGTCCTTCGTGTCCAGATGTGTGAGAGCTATGTGGAGGGCAGAGGAGATGGCATCGTCGGTTGAGCGATTAGGTCGGTATGCAAATTGGAAGGGATCCAGGGAGGCAGGGAGGACAGATGTGATGCTTTTCATGACTAGCCGTTCAAAGCACTTCATCAGGATGGGGGTGAGTGCTACTGGGCGATAGTCATTGAGGCATGCGGGCGTTGCCTTCTTTGGGACAGGGATGATGGTGGTGGCTTTGAAACAGGTGGGGACGATGGCCTGGCTCAGTGAGATGTTAAAGATGTCCGTGAAGACCGCTGCGAGTTCCCTTGCACAGTCCTTCAGCACACGACCAGGTATGTTGTCAGGACCAGAGGCCTTCCGGGCGTTAATCTTGATGAATGATCGCCTTACGCTGTCTGAGGACAGCGCCAGCACCTGGCCATCAGGAGAGGGGGGAGTTTATGTGCAGGTGTGCTGTTACTTGCCTCAAACCGAGCAAAGAACTCATTCAGTTCATTCAGCGTAGAGGTTGAGCTGTCACAGGTCTGGGGGGATGGTTTGTAGTTTGTGATGGTCTGTATTCCCTGCCACAGACTGCGTGTATCCTTGCTGTCCTTGAAACGGTGAGCTATTTTCCTGGAATACTGCTTCTTGGCCTTTCTGATACCCCGGGCCAGGTTCTTTCTGGCTGCCCTCAGGCCCACCTGATCTCCCGCTTTGAAGGCAGCATTCCTGGCTTTCAGGAGTCTGTAAACCTCTGCTGTCAGCCATGGCTTCTGATTAGCCCGAACAGTGATGGTTTTGAGGTTGGTTACATCATCAATGCACTTGGTGATGTATGAACATACAGTGTCTGAGTACTCCTGGAGACATGTGTTGTTGTTTGTGGTAGCAGCTTCTTTGAACATACCCCAATCTGTGGTGTCAAAACTAGGGATGTCCCGAGCCAATCACATGATCGGAAATCGGTCCCGATCATGTGATTTCAGACTCGACTTGAATCGGGCGTTACACACCGATCAGGGATCGGATATATATGTGTATATTTATTCTAAACACAAACGGGAATATTATATTATCTGTATGTTGAGTTACAGAGTCAAATTGTCTCGGAACAAAACATGCACAATATTTTTGCAGCAGTGCCTGCTGTAAAGCAGTGACTGTCGTAAAAAAGAAGTGGAATGCGGCATTAGCTTGAAGTGGAGGCAGCGATGTCTGTAGTGTGGAGATATTTTAAAGTGGATGACAAAGATATTGCGTTTGAAAACTGTGAGATATGTAAAGTTCGTATTTCAAGAGGAGGTAAGGAAAAGGCTGCATTTAACACAACAAACCTGATTAGGCACATCAGAAACAAACACCTGACACAATACACAGAGTTTAACCAGACAACCCAGCCGAAGACGAGCCAGCTCACGTTGCAAGAGACTTTATATTTATATTTATCTCATAAAGAAAAACATACACTTCCTTCTGTGAAGCCACAGGAGGAGAGTTAAGGAGTGCTGTTCAGAAAAACATGTTAATTGCCATATTTTATAAAACTGACACTTTAAGTTTATTTGTTTACATGCCTACTCAGGTTCTGGGCAGGTTCTGGTCAGGTTGTGGTCAGGTTGTGGTCATGTTCTGGTCATGTTCTGGTCAGGTTCTGGCCAGGTTGTGGTCATGTTCTGGTCATGTTCTGGTCATGTTCTGGTCAGGTTCAGGTCATGTTCTGGTCAGGTTCTGGTCATGTTCTTGTCAGGTTCTAGTCAGGTTCTGGCCAGGTTGTGGTCAGGTTCTGGTCAAGTTGTGGTCATGTTCTGGTCAGGTTGTGGTCATGTTCTGGTCATGTCCTGGTCATGTTCTGGTCAGGTTCTGGTCAGGTTGTGGTCAGGTTCTGGTCATGTTCTGGTCAGATTCTGGTCATGTTCTGGTCATGTTCTGGTCATGTTCTGGTCATGTTCTGGTATTTTAAGTTGAGCTGCTTATTTTAAATTAGACATTTTTATTTCATACTTTTGCACTAAACTTCAATGTAAAGAATTTTATTTTAAATCTTATTACTTGATTGTTCAATCTACCTCACAGAAGTACTCTGTTAAATGTTAAGGTAAATAAAATAAAAATTAAGGGACATCTGGATCTGTTTCTTTTTTTCCCCTTCATTTTAAAAATGTATTTTAGAAGTATCAGATCGGGACTCGATATTGGCCAATACTCAAATTAAAGGACTCGGACTCGGGGTCAGAAAAACCTGATCAGGACATCCCTAGTCAAAACAGTCCTGGAGTGCCTCTGAAGACCCCTCTGGCCACACTCTTATCTGCTTGCAGACTGGTTTTGTGACTTTCACCAGTGGCCTGTATGCTGGCTTTAGCATAACACAGATATGGTCAGAAGAACCAATGTGGGGGAGGGCTCTGTAGGCATTTTTCATGGTGGTGTAAACTTGGTCCAGTGTGTTGTTTCCTCTTGTTGCAAAGTTTATGTTTCTGTATGTTTTTGGAAATACACTCTTTAAATCTACTTGGTTGAAATCACCAGCCGTGATGAGAAAAGCATCAGGGTGTGCTGTTTGCTGCTCACTGATGTGCAGATATAGTTCATTCAGTGCCTCACATCTAACTTTGCTGTTGGAGCTTGGAGAAATATATACAGCAACAATCATAACAGCTGTAAATTCCCTCGGTAAATAGAACGGTCTGCATTTAATAGTCATAAACTCCACTAAAGGTGAGCAATGTTTGTGGACCACAGCAGCATCACGACACCAGGCGTTGTTGATGTAAACACACAGCCCCCCTCCGCGTGTCTTACCTCCCTCGATGGTTTGGTCTGCTCTGTAGCATGTTAGCCTCTCGAGTTGGATAGCATGGTCTGGAACGTTGTTGTTAAGCCACATTTCCGTGAATACAAACACACAACAGTCTCTCACAGTCTTTTGTGTCGTTCGTAGCAGGCGTATATAATCCAATTTGTTGTCCAAGGAGCGCACGTTAGCCAAAACCATAGATAGAATAGCTGGCTTGTGTGGGCTAGCTGCTAGCCTAGCTCTGATACCTCCACGCTTACCCCGCTTCTGCTTCCTGTCACGCCGTTTGTGGCGCTTCCACTGCAAGCGCGATGAAGGGAGGCTCGGTGCTGGCTTCCAGAGCAGGCCGTAGGCACGTAGATTCTCCTCTAGCTCGCTGCTTATTTCCAAATGAGTGGTTTTTCCGACATTAAGCAGGAACTCACGGCTATACTTGCGTTCTTGAACACGTATACATGACGAAGACGTGCCGGAACTTTGCAACATGCAGGACAAGACAGACGAAAGCACTGTGTTGTTGGGAGAGAGAAGCCGCTATGTTTGCACGCGCCGCCATCTTGGAAGATTTGTAGGTATGGGCATGTATATTTATGGAAATCTACCGCAAGGTCATGAATGTTATTAGTCTTTATGCATGTGTGTTTTGTTGCTGTGTTCTGTCATGTACTTTGCAGGATTGCAGACAGAGGTTGGGTGTGTTTGCCTTGTGCTTTTTTGTGGATAATTGTTGTTTCGTTGTCTTACTTTCTGTCTTTCCTTTCTCTCTATTAAAAAAATCATAATGGTGTGAGAGGACGGCTGTAAGGTGAGAAGGGAGACCATCTATAAAAGAAAAAAAAGAAACAGATCCAGATGATGAGTGGAGATCAAATCACTTAATATAAAAGTTTTATTTGTGATTGATTGGGCGTTAAACAGGGTTGCACGTACTGGTAATAATAATAATAATAATAATAATAATAATAATAATAATAATAATAATAATAATAATGAATTCAATTTATAACGCACTTTTCATTAATGAAAATCTCAAAGTGTTATGGTACATTCAGACCGAACAGCGTTTCAACTTCCAAAAAGCTCGTCACGCACGCAAGTGGACGCACTTAGTATCCAGACCTACTTGGACCAGAACGCCAGAACGCGAAACAGTTGCTGGGTGTGTGGAAGGAGCTTACCGTTATACAGAGTCCTCACTCCGCCAGGCGAGGGACTCTCCCCCTGACCCCCTCTCTTCTCGCCCCGACTCTCCCTGATTAGTTAACACAACAACAAATCAGGGAGAGTTGAGCGGCGTCTGAAAGTTTGAACGACGAAATCTTCAGCATGCTGAATGCGTGGTTTGGAGGCTGAAGCCGGTTCATGTGCACGGAAAACGCTTTCCAGCACGCTCAACACGCACGCGACGTGACGCCCGACGCCAAGACGTGGCTGGAAGCGCGTCCCCCATTGACTTTGCATGTAAACTGGACGCTCCTGCCGTTGAAATGCTGTTTTGTCTGAATGCACCATTACAAAGTGCAACAGAATTAAATGTCAATAAAACAAGTAATAAAACAAGTAAAATCAATAACAGTATCAACTAAGATCAAAGATTTAGAATCATGAGGAGGCAGAGTATGCTTGGTTAAAAAGAAAGGTCTTCAAGCCGCTCTTAAAATCAACCAGTGACTGTGGAGCTCTTAGGTAGTCAGGAAGAGAGTTTCACAGGCGGGGGGCAGCCACACTGAAAGCCCAGTCTCCTATTGTCCTTAATTTGGTTCTCGGAATGTGAAGTAGATGACTGTTCTGTGACCGCAGAGACCGGGTGGATGAGTATGGTGCAAGAATGTCCTTTAGATAATCTTGTGAAGTTCCGTGTAAGCATTGATGTGTAATGAGAGCAGTTTTGTACTGAATTCTGTAGGCGACAGGAAGCCAATGAAGGTTATGGAGAATGGGTGTAATATGTTCAAATTTACGAACTCTCAACAAAATCCTTGCTGCACTGTTTTGAATATATTGAAGCTTCTGAAGGTATTTACCAGGGATTCCAATAAACAGGGAGTTGCAGTAGTCGAGCCTGGAGGAGACAAAAGCATGGACGAGCTTCTCAGCATCGGAAAAAGTTAGGGATGGGCGAAGTCTGGAGATGTTTCGAAGATGGAAGAAGCAAGTTTTAAACAGAAGCTTAATGTGATTTTCAAATGTAAGATGAGAGTCCATTTTTATTCCAAGATTTGTAACAGAGGTGGAGAGGGGGATGTCTTGTCCAGAAAAGGAAATTGTTGTTATAGTAGATGTCTGTACCTGGTGAGGGGTGCCAATCAGTATGGCCTCAGTCTTGGAGCAGTTTAATTGAAGAAAGTTCTGATTCATCCATGCCCTTATTTCCTCCAGGCAGGCAGAGAGGGCAGTGAGTGAAGATGGAGATGACAATGGGGAAGATGAGGAGGCTCCAGTCCTGATGTAAAGTTGTGTATCGTCGGCATAACAGTGAAAAGAAATGTTGAACTGATTAATAATTTGACCTAAAGGCAGCATGTAAAGGGAAAACAGCAGGGGCCCCAGAACTGACCCCTGAGGGACACCACAGGAGACACAGACTGTCTGGGACGTGGCGTTGCCAAGACTAACACATTCCAGCCTATCGGAGAGGAAAGATTTGAACCAGTCCAGGACAGTGTCACAGAGACCGACCTCCACATGAAGACGGTGGAGGAGGATACTATGGTCCACAGTATCGAAAGCCGCAGTGAGGTCAAGGAGGACAAGGATGGAGGGAGAACCAGTGTCAGCAGCCATGAGGACATCATTGGTAACTCTCAGAAATGCAGTACTGTGAGCTACCCTGAATCCAGACTGGAACTTTTCATACAGGGAGTGTTGCTGTAGGTTGTCCTACAGCTGAGTAGCAACTGCTTTTTCCAGCACTTTAGACAGAAAAGGGAGGTGTGAAATTGGGCGGTAATTAGAAAAAACGTTGGGATCCAAATTGGATTTTTTCAGAAGAGGCACACAACCAATTACGTCATCCGTAGCTCGAGCGAGTGGGCGGAGGTTTTGTTGAACGCAGCCTCGCTTCCGGGTCCTCACCGGGCGACAAGATGTACTGATGGATACTGGCCACTGACGTCATGATTGACAGAAACGAGGCAGCGATGGCGATGAACCAAGGAACGTGAATATCAAAGACGTTGAATTCCGGAGGTAAATCAGCCGTACTGTGAGAGGAGAGGTCGTGGCACTTTGGTGGACTTGTTCCTGTTTAAAGTGCTTTATAAATAAAATGGTATGGTATGGTATGGTTTTTTAACCTGACCAGGACTCCCGCTCTCTTTCCGCGTCTTCTGCGGCGCTTGTTGCATAGCAACGTCCTGGTGGTACGACGTAGGTATGCAGGAACGGATGCCAGGAAAGGCAGTGGTGACTTAAAATGTCCATTATTTACCAGTAGTCGGTACGTTGATTAGCGAGTCTTGGAAACTTAGAAGAGTTGAGCAATCATAGACCAGAAGCGAGGATATATCATCGATAAAAAAAGGCAAAACATGAACAACATTAAAAAGCTCAGGAGAGGTAGATTGCGGGCCGTCAACAAAAGCGCCATCTTGACAGGCCTTGGTGCCAAATGTAGGAATTTAAAGTGATTTGGATCTTGGTATTTATAAATGAACTGATTGTTTTTTTGTTTGTGTGCGTCATCATTTAGTTTTTACCAAAGTTTGACTGTCTGATTTTTATGATTTCAGTCTTGAAATCCTTCTCTCTATGGATGTGAGGAAGCATACACAGCATAAAACCTATGTATGAAACGTAACGTGCAGTTTCTTTTTTCTTGAGAGCCTGCAGGGATTCATTTATATTTTATTTTATGTCTACTGGGGCCGAGGAGGGATTTCTAGAGCCAGTTTAGCCCTGGGCATGCTTTCAGGCGGTTGATGGCCCAGGCTTTGATGAAAGCTGTGAGGGTCTGACCACTGCAGTTGGGAGAACAGGAAGATCTGAGGCAAGCCGAGAACTTTGGAAACATGATTCTGCATGCCAATGCTCATCCCAATACTAACAGCAAAAATATATGGTTAAGTTGGAACTGTTTCCTGGTGAAGTCTATAGTGAGCTGTTCATTTTTCAGCTTGATGTTCCTCTGAGAACAGAGGTTCAGATACTTAACACCAATATACCAGGTAATATATATCAGCAATTATTAATATTTATCGCCAGCCACAATAAGGCAAATGCAGACAAATATATATTTGCCTGTGTCTGCGTATGCCTGTTTTTGTCTGTCTGTTCTCAGATTACCTCATTAAGCACTGGGTCAATCTTAGGGCCAGTTTACACGGCACATATTTTGAGTGTAACCGCTACTTTCTCTTTGCGACTTTGCTTATCGCCTACACGACGCTGCTGGCCCCCCTCTTTGACTCCGATACTTTTCTGACCCTGCTCTCAAGGTGGAAGTTTTTCGCTGACCCCCCGCTGATAATGTAAACATCTCCCGTGGAGCTTTTGTGTCAACCACATGCGCGCAGCCCGCATGCGCGGACAGTCTGACATTTCACGTGTCACGCTGCAAAATATAACAGTTTAACAATAATAAACAGTATTTATGTTGGCGTGGGAGATGTAAATTTATCTGAACTACAGTATCTATCTGGACTCGTTACATTTTTTAAACAGTGCGTAACGTGCTGTGAAAATGAAGACACCAGGTTTATTTTTTATTTATTTATTTATTCAGCACCACAAAGTTTACAACACAAACACTGAGAATTAAACTGAACACACTATTAAAACACGTGAACCGAACTGTAACTACGTTAATGAACTGGACTCTTGCTGTGTGTTCATCTGGACCCATCAGAACCGCCGAACCGTCTGCCTGTTTGTTGGAACGACAGCTTCTCCACCTGGCAGAAATAAATAAATAAATAAAAACTCAGTTGTTGTGTGATCAAAGTAAACACAAGCAAACATTATATTAAGAACGTTGATTTACCTGCTGTAAGTCAGCTGTTTATCACGGAGTAAAGTCCGGTTCTGGTCCACAGTCCACTCAGCGTCTGGTGTGCAGCTTGTTAGATGAAGCGGTCCCACTTGGTGTCAAATCTGTTGACTCTTATCCAAATTCCAGCTTTAACTTGTTAACTTGTTGACAACAACTTGTAGTTAGCTGATTTTAGCCAGAGAGGAAAGCAGACGAGGCAGGCTGCCTCAGCTGCTGTTTACCTCAGGCTGCACGCATGCGCAGTAGTGAAGGTTCCAAAAATCACAGCGCCATCTAATGGCCCAGCATGGTAACTACAGTGAAATCATGAGGACGGGGGGTGGAGGGGGAGAGAGTCGTATCCATAGAATTCGACTGTGTCAACGCAAAACTTTTCACCTAATTAACATACCCAAAACATCCGTTTCCCCCACACAGTGTCCGTGTAAACAGGGCCTTAATGAAGCTTTCAGAAAGTAATCATTGTGTTTATGTCTGCAGCTGATTATTGTTTATAGTCAACTCACACCAACTAACTTTAAAAAACACAAAGCTGAACAAAAGTATTTTTTTAGTCCAATTGGTCTAAATACAGTATACTGTATATCTAATTCTACTTCCTTATGTTTTGGCTCCGAACAAGATGATGTGCTCAGTAATTCTGTTTTTATTCTATTTACTTGCTAGTATTGATCCTGTTCTCCCTGTAAAACTGCACATCTCAGTGCACTGTACCAAATAGATGTTTGGCTTCTCTCTCTCTCTCTCTCTCTCTCTCTCTCTCTCTCTCTCTCTCTC
>JBBPBX010024697.1:0-23368 GCA_038048925.1 Garcialebias charrua
GTAAAGAACAACACATTGTTTATTGCTAAATTTGCAGAAAGAAATACTAAACTGTGACATTTAACCACATATTTATATATACAGTAGTTTATAGACATATCAATCTTATACAACTTGAAATCTTGTAGGTCGATGGTACATACCCTTTGAAGATGAGATGGAAAATTAAAAAGTGTTGGAACAACACCATCTTTTAATCTGACAGTCTGCCCTGTCCGATCGAAGTCCTCAGAACTGAAGTGATCACTGCAGAGCAGTGTCCTGTCCAGGGCAACAAAACCCTCTCTTCTCAGGGCAACTTCCCACTGCCGCCTCCTCTCTCTGGTTTTGGGAAACCTTAAAAACATGAAGAAGCTGGTCATTATTTTCCACACTTCCTTTCTTTACCTTTGAATTATAGTAATGACAAGTATACACATATATCATACTTTTGGTGTGCTTGCATTTACTTTTGGTACAATAAAACAGCTATTAAAAATGGTATCAAAAAGAAACACTGAATCATAATCATAATTTATATAAAGATACTTTTACAATACTTTTACAAGCCTTATACCATACCATACCATTTTATTTATAGAGCACTTAAAACAACAACAAGGTCAACCAAAGTGCTGTAAATATATATTATGTCATTATTATGTAAATATATATTATGTATAATATTATGTCAATAATATTATCTCACATTTTTTGTGTGTAGCGTGACGTGTAATGTGCACTGATCCAAAATATAACTATGATTATTCTAATTAAAGTAATAATACTGTCACAGAGTCTTACAGGTGAAATGTGATCCCAAGGTTTCTTGTTTTGATGTTACGTCTATTGGAGCATCCATAGGCTGCACAAAAGTCAGGCATCTTGTCAAAGAGTATTTCTGTAAAACACAAAGCAGTAATTAGTGTTGAACATACCAAACCGCTTGGAAATCATGTGCAGCTTTAGTTCAGTTAAAAACAAAGAGCTCCTAGTGATCTAAGAATGCTGGGGAAATGTTTGGAATACTAGCTAGCCCTTAATCAAAGGCTCTTGTTAATAGTCTGCTAATAAATACAGTCATGATCAAGACAGTCATTTAGACAAAAGATTAGTTTGTTTTAAAATAGTTATTGGTGTAATAAAAACAGAATTTAAATTCTAGATTCTCGATGAGTGTGACACCCAAAACACGAATAAAACCTTTTAAAAAAGACGAAACTGCTGTCTGATTACCAAAGAAATCATAGCCACGTTAATAACGTTTTTAAAAACATAAACCGTTTGTAAATCCGTCAAGATTACAGCGAGTTAAGTGTATTTTTGTTTGTATAAATCCCTCACCTCCATACGGTTTCCACAGCTGCAGCTAATGTTGCTGTCTGTGGCAAGATGGCCGCCGCTTGACGACGCCGCTGACTCCTCCTCAGCTTATCTAGTGTATATATCTATGGACAAAATGAATCCCTCACTATACTATCGCTATTCACATCCCTCAGCAAAGAGGGACATTGGTGTACCACTTCTTTTTATGTCACATGATTCACAGCACCTCTTGGGTTAAACAAACAAACAAACAAACAAACAGCATTTCAGAAAACATATTTTAGCACGTCAGCTGTCTGACAGTAGTGGAGGATTTGATTTGATGATCCTTACGGGACCTGGGCACTTGGCAGTCATTCAGTCAACCATCAACTCTTCCATGGACCAAAGTTTTCTGGAGCTAATTTTGAGGCAATCCGTCCAAAAGCTGAAGCCCGGGCTAGCTGGGTAATGATGCATCAGGACATTATTGTTACACAACATTCCCAAGCTCAGTAGAAACCATATAACAGAAAGGCTAGAAAAATCTAAAGATTTAATGCCTCTGTCCAAATCCAGACTTTCACCTGACTGAAATGTTGTTCTCTGACCTTGAGGAATAGCTCAGACGTCTGTAGGTTACCTGCAATCATTCAGTGCATTATCAGACTGTCAGGCAGACACTTTGATTGTTTTTTGTGGGAGATGAGTCCACAGCTGGTGTGAGGCCAGAGCCAACGTACCAAAGAAAGTCATGTACGTCTTATGAGAAACATCTACTTTATATGTGTTACAACAGCATTAAGAGCAGGGGCGCAACTACATATTTTTGAGGTGGATGCGAAAACATCAACGGCGCCACCCCCCCCCCCCCTTTTTTTTTTACCTGCCGCCTCATACAGCTTTCCTCCCTTAGTCATGCACTTAGAAAATACAGTAGCAATATTACAGATTTTTTTTATGTTACATATTATATCAGGTGATCATTCCAATCATAAACAAATAATAAGTTTAATAAAGTACAACTATATAGCAGTAGTGGTAATCAGTGCTCAATATTTTATGTAGCGAAAATATGAAATCTTAACAGCCTGGAGTCCATGTCAGTGTTTTAACATTTATGACATTTAAACTGTTACTTTCCGTGAAAGAAGACAATGAAAGATGGTCATCAGAAATTCAAACCATCATGGTATACAGTATAGGTTTTTGTTGCCTCCCTAATGTAATTATTCCTACCTGATGTCATCACTTGTCTCCTCTATCACTGACCTCGTGTCTGTCTCCTTCACCCTTTGTCTGTGGCATTCTGCACTAAGTCATATGGTCAAAAAAGCATTATATATTAGTTGTAAAAATTACAGATCTTAATACAGTTTTTAAAAATAATGTTTACATGTTATTGCTTGGGATTAAGTAGCTGTTCCCTCACTTCCACCTGCATTAGACCAACCTGTTGCCTTCCCCAGTCTGTCCTGATTCCTCTGTCATCTTCTCTTCCTTCTCTCCATCCTCACAGCTGAATGACATTAATTTTGTGTTAAGTAGGTTTAAAAATACAGCAGTCAAACCACAATAGAAATGAAACTTTAATTTAAATGATCTCCTTGTTGGATAACAGTTACTGACTGGACATTTCATCTGATCTGACTTACCAGATACATCACAACACACACCACTGTAGTGATATTAAATAAGACATTTAAACTCAAGTGTCCCTCTGCCAAAAAGGTTGGTAACATGGGTCACCAACCTTTTTGAGTCTAAGGGCTATAGTGACACTGAGGACTAATTTGTCTGATACACACATAAACTTGTACAACTCATCTTTAATTAAAGAATCAATAATAATTAATGTACATATGAGTGAATAAATTGCAGCACTGCATTGGAACATAGCTGGGAACTGCCACCACAACAGTTTAGCTTTCCTGTGTTGTTTCCTGAGTTTTATTTAGGTAATTCTTACACTTAGTGTGTGGATGTGTGTGTGACACGTATCAAATATTCATAAAAATATTAAACAAATCACGTCTATAGGGGAGGCAACATTTAACAGCCAAATATGGGACGATTCCTATTAGGCTAGCTTTAGCTAACCTGAATATTTTACAAGCCTCCTGTCCTGCTCATATACACTGACTGTACTTACCTACTATCTTTTAACCACATTGAAAGGCTTTTTTTCCATCCTGCCAACAACTTCCTTCTCCCTTTTTCTGTTTTGCACCCTGGAAAGTTTTTTTCTGCTGCTCCAGTGCACGAGTGAAAAAAAATAAAAATAAAAAAATAACGCGCCTGTGGGCGCGTGTTCACACTCACAGCACCTGTGTGTGAAGGGAGAGCAGAGAGACAGGAGGAGGGAGGTGAGGGAGCAGGGGGGGCGCCTAATCAGTGCTGTTCCTGTTATTGTCATTTCATGCAGTTAAAGAAAATGCCTGCTAGAAAAACGTGTTTTTTTTCTAGAGACGCTTTTGACGCCCCTTAAGTCCAGCGCCCCCATGCGGTGCATCCACGGCATAGCGCCCATTTTCGCCACTGATTAAGAGATTCAGTCAGTTTCACTCTAATGCCTTTTTTCCATTAGTTCCATTAGTACCGGTACAGCATGGTTCAACTCTGCTCGGCACGATATGAGTTGTGTTTCCATTATACTTTCAGTAACGTTCTAGTGGGTGGGTTCAGCTTGGAGCCCACAAGAGCGTGTGAGGCCGGGGCCCGGACCCTATCCTCACACGCTCCTGCGGGTCAGAAGGATGGAGCATCCTCCGCGGTGCCTGGCGGAAGTTGGAGCCGGGGAGATGACACCCTGCTCAGCCTGAGGGGGCTCCGAGGCTCTGGTAGAGAGGACTGGGGGGAGTCGAGGACCGGTGGAGCTCCATCTAGCTCGCTCTGAATTTTGTCGTCAGCCACTAAGCACAAAAAATGCCTGCACTTCAGCATTAGACCACGGTGTTGTCGTTATTGTTTTTAAAATCTTTAAACTAGATCCAATCGCTCCTCAAGTTGAGTTATTGCAAATGGCGGATCTTGTTGTTGTGCAAGTTTCTCAAACAACCAGTGACTGCACCCCCAGACCAACCAGTGACTGACAGTGTTCTGCCGTCATGTTTTAGGGCCACTTTGACCCAGTTGGAGCCACAGAAGCCGTTTTCGCACTGCACTGCTCGTCCGGGTTGTCCCTGATGAGCCCAGCCTGGCCCGCCCCCGCTCATTTCGCATTGTGCGGAGAGCCGCCTTGAAGTGGGTGGGGAGTTCTTGTGTGCGCGCTTGGTGTGTGTTAAGAGAGGTGGAAAGAGAAGGGATGGAGACGTCGCTAAAAAATATTTGTTAGCTGAATATATATATTATTGTTTCTGAGTTTAATTTGTGTTAATAACTGATTACAAATCAGCTTATTTTACATGGGCGTAGCCAGGACTTTCTGAGGGGCGATCCGTTAAAAGGAAAAGTGGAACTACAAAGTGCAAGATACCCTGTGGTTCACTGGTAGAGCGTCGGGTTGCCGCTCCAAGCCTTTTCTCGACTCGGGTTCGAATCTCACTCGGTTGAACCTATTTTAAGTTTGTCTTTTATTGGAGAAAAAAAAAGAAAGAGTTTGTGTTAACCACAGGCATAACACAAACTCCTTCTTTTTCTCTCCATGCTGATCATGATGATGTGTTTCTGTCCTTTTCAGTGTGGAAGGAGACACAAAGCACTGCGTCATCTACAAGACAACTACCGGTTATGGATTCGCCGAGCCCTACAATCTGTACTCCTCCCTCAAAGATCTCGTGCTCCACTACAAAAACGTCTCCTTGGTCCAACACAACGACCAGCTGAATGTAAACTTAGCCTACCCGGTCTTGGTTCGTTCTCAGAACCAGAACTAGAACCAGCCCTTGATGGATCATCCACCAGCAGACAGTACCGTACGGTGTTTGCTCATGGGTTGAACAGGTCAGCAAAAAGGTACCGAGTCCTGCTTTATAAAGAAGACGTTTGTGTACTTTTGCACCGGAGCATGGTGTATATTTGCCATGCTGGTTCTGGTCCAGTTGAGAGCACTCTGGCCTCATAAAGAGCACACATCCACTGATGTGAAACCACCGTACACTTAGTTCTCTTTGTTCAGCCTGCACAGTGTCTGTCAGAACAACAGCTGTTACATCAGACATGAAAACACAAGACTGAGCACAAAGACGTTTTTTTAAGATTGCACAGAGAAGCAGAGACCAGACGATGGTTTGGTAGAAGAAGAAGAAGAAAAACAGGAAGCTCTTTTTCAACGTCTTTCTCATATTTTTCTGAAAACAAAGGTTTTAGTCGAAGGCCCAGTTTATGACCAAGACTTTGTGCACGCTCCTCGTAGAGCTGGACTGGCTGAACTGGACTGTTCACCTCTCAGCTGGAAGTGGCTGAAGAAGAGAACACGTGGAGTCACAAGTGATGGGGTGATGTGACTGTGAGTTTGTAGGGAATGACTGTTGAAGCTACATGTCTTCATGTTAAATAATTAAGACGAGAGACTTCCTTCCTTAGCCAGGAGGGATTTATTAATAAGTTAAGATGGAACATTACAGCCGACAGTCCATACCGAATCTCCCTCAAAATAGCAATATAGTTTATTTTATACTTGTATCTGATGTTATAACTTAGCGGTACGTAAATAAAGGGGTCTGTTTTCCCGTCAGGGGATGAAAACCAAGGAGGGGCCATTTCCAGTGAAGGGAACACAAACCGTTTATTTATCTGCTTCCTGTCAGAGGATAAAAAGGCTTTCCTTTGCATGAAGGAAAACAATTAATTACTTTGTTTTTATATGAAACTACCAGATGTTTTCATGATCTTCTGTTCTGACCGTTCCATGAGCGCACTGTGCCAAAACCTACATGACGTATGGAGGTGCAGAGGTTTTAGAGGTGAAAAAAGCAATACATTTAATCTAAAGCATACTGACCAATAAAACACGCCTGCATCACAATGATGAAGCTCCAGAAATAGATGCAGATGTTAACTTTGGCAACGCTACAGCTTTAAAAGATACCCATACAAGTATATTTTTCATTAAATGATCTATTTCCTACTGCTTTAGCCAGTATCGCGCTGGGCTGCAACTCCTGGCAACTTGGTGGTGAACAGCACGTCTTCAAAACGTCTCAAGATGTTTGCAATCTCCTCACAAGAATCTCACAGGCTTGGAGTCTGGACATGTTCAAAATATTTGTTTAGCATTTCTTTCTTTAAAATAGTTGCAGAGTTGTTGCGGGTGCCTCCAACCATCTTGATCCAATCTCCGTTTTGTCGCTCGTGTCTCCAACCTGTTGTGAACCAGTCTCCATGTTGTTGGCGGTGTCTCAAACTCAGGTCAGGAGTGCAAGCGTTGTAGTTTGACACTTGTATGGAAGGTCCTCTTTGACAGAAAATGTCCAGGTTGAAGAAGCATGCAGTTGGTTGATACCGTGGTTCCCAACCCTGGTCCCTGAGGAACACCATGGTGTTTCCTGCTCCAACACACCTGATTCAGTGATTTAATTACTTCCTCAAATTCTTCAGAAGCCTGTTAATCACTCATTCAAATCAGGCGTGTCAAGGCAGGGAAACAAGTCAAACGTAGGATGGTGTTCCTCAAGGACCACTGTTGGAAACCACTGGTTTAATATATATTTTTAAAAGCTCAAAATCTGCCCATCTTTGTATTGAAAAGGTGAGGGCAGCTGCCTGTGGGAGCACAGCAGGCCGAGCCATGTTTGATGTGGGCAACAAAATAATATGCAGTATGCATGAACATGAGCTGTGGTCTTCAAATGCTGGTGTCGGCATGGCTTGCTGGTCACTTATTGCAAGTGTTTCCCCTTGGTCAGTTGCCTTGGCGGGGCGCTCATGTCTTCACAGATTTTTGTCTACACATGTCAGACACATGTCCGTTGTGCGCCTGTACGTCAGTGCTGGCAGTTGTTGGGGTGGGGGCGGGGGTGAGAAAGGACATTTCGGTAGGCGGGGCGCTCTGCTCGGTTGACAGGGCGGGGCATCCTCCTTGGATAGCAGTAGGAGAAACTGCTCAGAGTTCACAAATACATTTCTCACAGTTTTGCGTGACCTGCTCAGGGATGGCTGGTACACACGAGCTGGCAGAGCTCCGCCCACCTCGACATTTACAGTAGAGATTTGAAAGATCAGAAAATTACCGTCAGTGTTTCAACGGACTGTTTCACACTTTGCATCAGCACCAAACAACCATGAGAAAAACACAGAATTCTTCTAGTTGGGTTCATTTTTTACAACCCAAACACAGGCACAGAATATTTATTTTATGTTTATAGGGTTGAGTGATTGACAGGTGTTAGGCCACACCTTCCTTTTTTGCTGCTCATTTGGGCTAAATGTGTTCAGCCAGTTAATGTGCATGAAACGTGCTGCACTCTGTGTTTGGGGTCCATAGACCATGATTCTGACTGGCGGCGGAGCAGTGGTGAGCGTTAGCATAAAAACTGAGGATTGTTATGGTTCAGTCTTATTTTGACGTTGTGTTTGAGGAAGCCTGCACGATAAAAAGCTGAGGACACAGAACAAACTATGTTTTCACTGACTGAAATTGCCTGGTTTATTTGGTGACAGTGAAAAGTTGAGCTAACGGCGTTAGCATTGAGTCACTGGAGGACTTAAAGATGTACGAAACAGAGTTTTTTATTTTGCTTGTTTGGATTTTATTTTTGAACACAGGCTGACATGTTTTCCAGAAATCACTTGACTTCACTGAAATAGGATGAACTATTTTACTCAAGTGTGACGTCTTTAAGTACCGTATTTTCCGGACTATAAGTCACACCTGTTTGCCTAATTTGCATGCCTTGCGACTTATAGAGAGGTGAGACTTGTTTACAGATTTTTTTTCCCATATTTTTAGACCAATTTTTGGCTCAGAAATGACCGTTTTTCCGATTTTGGCAAAAATGGTGCAGTACCACTTTCAGCCGCTAGGGGTGCAGTACCACCTTTGGCCACTAGGGTACGCCAACCGTTCCCACCTCATGTGTCCGACGAGAGCCTCCTCTGGTCGGATTCACTCTGTCGCAGCCCGGCCTCCTGCTCTGGAGGTATGAACTAGCTGCTTCGCTGTTAGCTCAGTGTTTGTTAGCAAAATAGGTCAAGAACCAATGGACAGATTTTGATCAAACTTACAGAACGTAATCACTAGATGGATATTTACATCTGATTAGCTTTATGAGATGTTTGAGATAAAATGCGATGTTTTATAGACGTAAATGTGTTGCGGTTAGCTTTGTTGATTTTTCCTTGTACGTTTGAGCAAATAGCTCATAAACCACACAGCAGATTTTTTTCAAACTTACAGAAAGTAATCACTAGATGTACATTTACAAACTGTTAGCTGTTGGAGTTATTTGAGATTAAATTTGATGTTTTATAGACGTAAATGTGTCGCGGTTAGCTTTGTTGTTTTTCCTTGTACTTTTTCAAAGCGAAAAAATTTTAATCCAGCAGATTTGACCATTACGTGAATTTATTAAGGAACGGTTAAGCTAAGACACATGTTTGCTATAATTTTCAGCAGACAAATAATTGTTTTTACCGTGTTAATCTTGTGAAAAGTCCTTCCGTGCATGCTTCTGTGGTCGTCATTTTCAGCAGGGCAAATGACGCGCGCGTAGCGGTGACGCATAATAGATGCGACTTATATAAAGGTGCGACCTGTTTATGGATTTTTCCAATTTATTGACAATAATTGGACAAAGCGACTTGTATAAAGGTGCGACCTATAGTCCAGAAAATACTGTATGTGCTTCTCAAAACACATCACATCTGTTATTCCTGTGGTTATTAAGCTGTTTGGCGCGATCTGTCGCAAATCAGTTGTGATGAATAGTTGTTTTACATGAACCATGTTTTTTACCACTTGTCTCTCACATCACTTCTGTTGCTGACACGTAATCAACAGGATTATATGATGCAGATGTTAGCCCACCCACCTAGTATCACCACCATTGCACCAACTAGTCTCAGTCTCCGCCCAGTAAGACACTACCTTTGAATCCCCTGAGCAAATGAAAGGCCTCAGTCTTGCTCGTGTAGGAGGACAAGCAGGGTACTGTGAAACCAGAAGAACACTTGAAGGAGATTTGAACATGATTCAGGTTTCATGTGTCAGACGTGTCTTTTGTCTGTTTCTCTTGAACACTGTAGCTCCTGTAGCCGATGACTTACAGCTCTGTCAGTGTCCTCTGATGTGTCTCGGTCCTGAAGACGCTCGCTGAGCTTCACTTCGCAGGATTAGTACTGAACCTGCATAGTGTGTAGAGGAGATTCTTCCTTGCAGATATTCGTCATGTTTTGAAAGCAGATTTTCTCATGGTACCTTCCTCTTGAGCTCCACTGTTGGTTTAATATAAGCTTTTCTCACGGAGCTGCAGAACACTGATGGACTGAAGAAAAAGTGTGCTTCTGTATCTTTTGTACAGAAGTCTGTGTGTGGAACGTTATTTTCAGAATATTTTCTAACAGTAAGAACCAGTCCTTGTTCTGGCTCTGCCTCTGTGCTCTGACAGGTATCTGGTACGATATGCTTCAGGTACTTTGATTGGGTTGCTGTGTTTTCTGAAAGATGTGGGTTTTGTGGTACACACTGCACAGAGGTACTTGTGATGCACTTCAAAGTTGGAGAAGACACCTTAGATTTGCCGTCACCAGAACAGGTCGCACCCACTGTCTGTGCTGTGGCAGGGGTGTGTTTTTTGTTGTTTGTTTGTTTTTAGTACATTTAGTCTGAGGAAAACATCTGTTCAGTGTAACTTTAAAGCACAATACAGTAGTGTGAACACAGGGGGATGCAGTTCTCAGTGTGCTCAGTAAAATTACAGCATTAAAGAAAGCCATCAGGCTACACACACACACACACACACATATATATACACACACATATACAGTACAGTATATATATATATATTTATATATCTATATATATACAGTATATATATACTGTATATACATTTATGTGCATGTATATACTGTATATATATATGTATGTATATACACACACATATCTATATATATACATATATACATATATATATATATATATATATATATATATATATATATACAGCAAACCCCCTACTTACGACTCCATCGACCTACGAACAACGGGACCTACGAACGTATCATATTTAATAAAAATATGAAATTACTGTATTAAAAAAATAATAATAATTTTTTATTTTTTTGTGTTTAAATGTTCTTAATTTCATGTGTACATCACTTTGTTGCAGCTGTGGTTGTTTTAAAGGCTTTATAAATAATAATTATGATAAAAAAGATCATTTCTGATCATTTTTGAGCAATCTTGGGCAGCAGGAAGTAGGTCTTCAGTTTACACGGTCACAAATTAATGTAGAACACCGGACGCCATTTTAGGTTCAGTCACTGGGGTCTCCGGTCACAAATTAATGTACAACACCGGACGCCATTTTAGGTTAGCTGCCGGGAGCCGGCCGAAGACTGGTGACCAGGATGGCTTCATATGGATTAATTACGAGCTGGAAACGTCTCTGTGAACTTTGTGGATGTCTCAGGCAGCAGCGGATTTATCGCCGATCGTGCCAGGCCGCCGCGCGAACACCTCCGGCCGGCCTGGCTACACCTCCGGCCTGGCTAGCTCCAGAAGCTAACACGGGAGCTAACACGGGAGCCGGCCTTTTGAACACTGGTGACCAGGATCGCATCATATGGATTAATTACTAGCTGGAATCGCTCTGTGAGCTCTGTGGACGTCTCAGGCTGGAGCAGCAGCTGCAGATTGATCGCGCCGCCGCTCCAACACCAGCTCATGGCTTGGCTAGCAGAAGCTAGCCAGCTAGCTAACACAGGTCTGGAGCAGCTGCGGTGGCTCGCCGGCCCCCGCGCTGCTCGGCCCGAAAACAATCAACGCATGGCAACCTAAGATGTCGGCTTTGACCATCTCAAAGTAAGAAAATATATTTTTATTTATTCTGTAAATGTGAATAGCAATGTTTAACATTACAGTACACTACTGTACTACATGTACATGCTTAAATGTGTGCGCGCGCTCCGTTAGCATGATAATTTAAAAATATATATATAATTTTCACCCCCTAGCTACGGCAGAATCGAGCTGCGAACCGTTCTTATCTCCCTAACTCGTTCGTAAATCGGGGGTCACCTGTATATATAAGTCCGTGGGTTACGACGGTCTCGAGTTACGACGGTTCGTTGTTACGACGCATCTCCCATTAAAAAAAATATATATATTTTTTTTTTTTTTGAAAAGCAAGTTACGCAGTTTCCGGTTTTACGTCGTAAACGTAGCGGCGGAGGAATACTGCACTGTACTCTCTAAAAAAGCTAAGTCTGGTCCTCTGGACATTCAAAAAACAAACAAAACTGTACTGTGAACGCGGTTTTACGTCGTAAACGGAACGGAAAACGGCAGATGGACCGAGCTGGACGGCGGTTTTACGCCGTAAACGTAATAGAGAATACGGCCGATGAACGGAGGAATACGGCGTCACCAGCATCCCAGTAGGCCATAACTCTTTTTTCCCTTCGTTATGGCTCCCAAACATATGTGTTCTTTGATAATTATGTAGGGTACTGTGTTAGGACAGGTTAAGTGCTTGGTAATACAGTACTGTACATGTATATGGTGCAGTATGTACGTATATTTTGACTTACGTCGAAAATCGGTTTACAATGACACGTAGGAACGGATCTACGTCGTAAGTCGAGGACTACCTGTATATATACAGTATATATATATACATGTGTGTATATATATATATATATATATATATATATATATATATATATACACACACACACACACACGTAATTTTTGTTGTTGTGCAGTCTTGGAATAACTCAAATATCTATTTTTATACAGTATTGTGATCTAAAGTTTAGAACATACTTGTCATTTTATATCAAGAATTAATGTAAAGTTTGTGTGTTGAGGTCACAAATGTATGTTTTCAAATGAAGTTGGTCCTCAAGTGTTGGCTCTGTAAAGTGAATTAAAAGTCAAAGATGTGCAACAGGTGCGTCAGATGACTTCAGACACACAGCTCTTTTAAGAAGCATCACGTTTTGAATAGTGAAGTCATAAATATTGATCAGGAACATTTTTCTAGATAAAGCAGTTTTGTCTTCCACTCCTGCATAATGGTAGTGGAATCACCGCTGTGCTCCAGTTAGTTCACCAGACTTGTACATTGTTGCATTTCATTTCTGTTGACAGTTTACACAACTTCCCAGTTTATTGTTTTTTCAGTTTGGGCTTGTTGGTTTGGAAGTGCCTTGTGCTGAGTTTGTCTCCCGTGATTAGATGGAGTCCCCCCAGGATGTGTTCCGTGGCTCACACATTGTGTGTGTGTCTCAACTAATCTGAGCACGTTGTTGTTAAAGGGACTGACTTTTATCTGTCTGTGACTTCTTTGGGTACATTTCTTCTTGATGCTTTTCATTTGGACGTAGCTGGTTACATGCATTCTGTACACCCAGAATCCAGTGTTTGGTGGTCGTTATTGATTATTATGAATGTGTGTATGAATGTGTGTATGAATGGGTGGATGATTGGTATTGTAAAGCGCTTTGGGGCCCCTCATAGGGGGCTGGAAAGCGCTATAATAAGCTCTATTTACCATTTACCATTACCATTTTTATTTTTTGCTGATTAATATCAATGGTGTTTCCAGAGCTACTGAAAATCCTGGGGTGTCGCACCAAAACCAAGAGCCAGGTCAGAATTTCTGTAGATTGATGTTGTCATGTATTAGTTATTTGACAAATACTGCAGTACTGATATACAGAGGTCTACTTGTTTTTTTAAATTGACATTTCATCTTATTGAGAAAAGCACAACTACTCCACAGCTTGTTCTCCTAAATTTATATTCATAAAAGATATATTATGCATTTAACCCCCTCCTAATGTTGAGGACATTGGTATTCAGCTGATTTGTCAGGCGGGGGCTAGATTTTAAGTGTTATTTTTAAATAATGTATATTTTGTATTTTATTTTATTATTTTTAACCTCTCAGTTGCTCAGAAACAACGTTTGTTTTTAATGTTTACAAGCTTCTACTCTTCTTAAATAGATGGGGGAAATTAAAAATGCACACAAAGTAAAAGTTGGGGACTCCAAAGGATAACACTGTGTGGACAAGAGGGGGCATCAGTTAGAAGAGTAACCATTGCTAGTATTTGTAGTTGTAGCAGGTATTTGTTTCTGACTGTGGAGTATAAAGGTTTTTATTTCAAAACAATGAACATGAATCATTTCCCCTGCCGTTCACTCTCAGCTTGTGTTGGTCAGAAATCACATGAAGTCCCAGTAAAATGCTTCAAAGTTTGGAGTTGTACTGTAACGAGCTGTTTCACGGTGTTGCATGTTTTAGACTCGTGGAACGAGTGAAACCTGCTGGTGCAGAAAATCACACGAGGGCAGTGAAACAAGGTTTCACCTCGTTCTACAACATGTCCGCATGTCGCCTTTCAAATTCATCCCCCACGTGTTTGTGTTTCATTCAAAGCAACCGGGTCAGCCTTTTATAATGAAATACAAAGTTCAGACTCAGAATCAACTTTATTACCATTGTACCGAAATACAGTGAAATTATGTTCGTACAGTCTGAAAGCTGGGCGGAGTGCACGTTGCTGCTGCTACTGAAGCACGGCCTCTTGTTCTTTTTCAAAATACATTTTTAGATAGAAAAGGGGGAAAAGCCATGAGGAGATAGTGGTATTACAAAAAAAATCTCTCTTCACACCTCGTCCTATCAGGACACGATTTAAGACATCGAAACACTCTGCTAGCAGCACATTTATGAACACGTTACATATATATTTGATGATGACGCACTTCCAGATAGTCCATAGTCCTGATAAGATGATGGTATCAGCCGGTACAGTTCTGATAAGCCTGCACAGAAGTTCTCGGGGGTGATAGATGAAGCTCTTTCCGTAGTTTACACATAGCCCAGGAGAGATTTGATATGTCGGCCTGCTTCGAGGCCAAACGGGGGAGTCAGATTCAGATAAGCTATAATAGTTGATTATTTTCAGGCAGATTGTTTTTTTCTCGTCAGCCTTGAGTTCTGCTGGTACTTTCAAGATCCAAAATGGCCACATTAGTGGGCATTCCACTGGTCCGTGCTTACGAGACTCCTTCGAGGTCGTTTCCATCATGCTGGCGAGTCCCAGAAGCCGCAGGTGGCCTGTGATTCTCTCAAATCGCTTCCATCTTACGGTTTAGCTCGTAAATCGTATAGAAGAGAAAAGCTTCATTTTTAAAACCAATTTAAACACTTCCAGCTGCTAACAGGGTGTTGTTTTATTTACAGGTGTTAAAAAATAGACTTTAAAGTCTTTAATGAAACCACGTTTTTCATCCTGCTTGTTTTTTAAATCATTTTTTTTAAATGTAATTTTCATCTTTATTTAGTGCACTGTAAATCAAGAGTGGGGAACCTTTTGGTTTTTTTTGAAAGTCTAGTGAAGACCACGCTCCGTTTACTAACGCCAAGATGAGACATTTATATTTTGATTAAACAGTTCTGTTTTTTAGGCGTATTTATTTTAACAAACTCGTATTTTTCTGAACAATTGCTGCCTTTGAAGACAAAAGAATAAAACAATATATTATCTCTAAAATAAAGCCAGTCATGAACAGTAGATTGTATGACATAAATGATTACCGTAATTTCCAGAATATAAGCCGCTACGTTATTCACAGGCTTTGAGCCCCGCTGCTTATACAATGCTGCAGCTTTTTATTTATTTTATGGGTTAACAAGCTTCATGCAGACAAAACATTTGTCCTTGCCATACCTGGGTGCTCACATAACTGCCCAATACAGGGAGTCCTCGACTTACGAACGAGTTCCGGACCTAAGGACCGTTCGTAACCCGATTTTGACGTAAGTCGTAAGTCGGAACCCATAGCACGTGCGTTCGTAAGTCCGGATTTTCGTTTGTAAGTTGGAAAATGTATGCTAGCGCTGCACCAAACACCCGTTTTTCAACACAAACGTACATACTGGTTCATAAACATGCACAGAACTTTGTTTACAAACGGTTAGCTAACACACTTTCATCTATAAACACCTAAAAAAACACATACAGTGCTGTACTTGGTGTACAACTGCTGTTGTAGGTCCGTTCGTAAGTCCGAGTTGCCGTAGGTCGAGGACTCCCTGTACATGTCTCTCTTGGGGGGTGGGTCCTTGTGACCCAATGAGACTACCTGTATAAATAAAGGTTAAAAAATCTGATGAATGAAAATACTGAACAGGTCACAGTGGACCAATGAAACGGGAAGGAGAAACTGGAGGCGGGGGGGGGTCCCCTGCATGTGCAGAGCAACTTTTGCTCCGCTGCCAGTGGATCCTGACAGCCGAGCAGGAGGAAGATGAAGATAGTTTTTTTCATTCAACTTTTATTTAGGCAGGTTAATCCCATTGAGCCTCAAGGACTCATTTACAAGAGAGATCAATGACTTCCTGGTACTGTATTTTATTTAAAAAATTTTAACTTGTCATATTACAGTCACTGTTCAGAAAAAATAAATTTACTGTACATATTTGTTTATGTTACTGGTACATATTTAATTAATTGTTTTTATTTTTTATTTTCTGTGTAAATATCTCCTGTTACAACCTGGATACCCATGACTTAAAAGCACGGCCTATATATGTACAAATTATAATTTTATTTTTTAGTGGGTGTGGCTTATATTCGGGTGCTCAGTAGTCCAGAAATTATGGTACTTTTAGATTTTTTATTTTTTTTGGAAGAAAAAAATATATATACTGTATATATATTTTAGATGAATGGTGAATTAGGGGTCACTCAAAAACAAACTAACATTCTGACTTTTCACTCCATTAAAAAATAATCATGTGCCAAGACTGACACCTGTCAATCATCCCGTCTTTCTCCTGCTGACTCTTGACCACTCGTGTTGTGTTCACTGACCCTGCTCCTGGATCTGATATAAGCATATTACGTTCAGTTTTATCACAGAAATGTTATTTGGTTGTTGTTGTTTTTTCCTTCCTCTAGTTTTTTTAATACTTCATCTTTTTTAGTTTGCTTGAGTTTACGTGGCGGGACAAATCAAAGTGTTCTGAGGGCCGTATGCAGCCCACGGGCCAGAGAGCTCCCACTCCTGGTGTACATGATGGTCATTAAAACAGCCTCACACACACGAAGCACATCGTTCCACAGACTATTAAAACCTGTAAAGAAAGTCTGGTGTCTGTAAAAATTGTGAATAGTAAAACTTAGACGTCATATTTTCAGTTCTGTAACCAGATTCTATATTTTTGGAGGATCTCTTTCGGGTTCGGGCTGTGAGGGTGTAGTCGTGCTCGTGGGCGCAGAGACTGAAGACTGTCTACTGATCTGCTGCCGTGAGCTTCATCAACAGACTGTGACTGACATCCAGGTGTTGAAGTAAAAACTAGGATCAGGTACACAGAGAGTATAAAGTACCGTTATATACACGTGGGTACCGTATTTTCCGGTGTATAGGTTGCACCTTTTTATGTTTTTTTTTCAAGGCCTGCGACCTATACTCGGGTACAACCTATATATGGCTTGTTATCACTTTCGGTGAAACAAATTTTTAAATCCAGCTCATTTCACAATTACGTTCATTTATTAAGGAAAAGTTCAGCTCAGACATATTTGCTATAATTTTTATCAAACAAATAATTGTTTTTAAGTGTTAATCTTCTTAAAAGCCTTGCTGTGCGCTCCTGTGGCAGACATTTGCAGCAGAGCTAAACGTAGGTGCGACCTATACACCAGAAAATACTGTATTTATAGAGCACACCTTTACGTCTTCAGTGCAGTCCCAGCTGCTTTGGCTTTTTTTAAATAAGTGTTTCAGATTTTTTGCTTCTGGACTTGACACAGTCTTTTATTTTTGAGGTAAATATGTTCTGAGTAAAGGCACCATGGTATTACAGTAAAGATGCACTTGATGCTTCCTCAGAGATCTGCTGCAGCTGTGACTCCAGCTGTTACCAAGTCAACTGTCTTAGATTTTTGTTTGTTTTCTTGTGGGTTTTGTCCTGAACTCAAGACTCACAGGAGGAGATGAAAAATGTTCAAACCTGAAAGCTTTAGATACAACCACAATTCCAAGAAAGCTGAGCCTTTGTGTAAAATGTAAATAAAAACAAATCTTATAGAAGCCGTGTCACGTGGAGCATGTTCAGTTAGTGCACGTCACAACAGAAGTCGTCTCAGAAACAGACATTTAAACATTGCAAATGTTTGAACTGCAAATGTGTGCCACTGTGAGGAAAAGTAATTTAAATTTGATGGCAGCGACACATCAAAAAGCTGGGGACAGGTGCAGCAGAAGGTGCCACGAGAACGCAGGACAAATGAACATCTGGAGGAGCGTCGTTGACACTGACACCAGGTCAGTGAGAGACTGCTGATGGAGCCGAGGTCTGTACAACAACTGCATCTGAAAATAGTGGAACAGTTTGAAAATAACAAGGGGCTGATGATCTGCAGGTCACGTGTCCAGATGTTGCAGAAATCTCTGAGCTGGTGGTGCTGTTCGGGCCCTCAGGGGCCACTGCATTCAACACAGGTTCTGCTTGGACACGACTGCGAGGGCTCAGGAGCACCTCTACAAACCATTGTCGTTAAACACAGCTCATCAGAAGTTTCTGGTTAAAGCTCTATCACACAAACAAGTGGTGAACGTCCAGAATCGCTCTCGTCCGAGCAGCTCGTCAAGAACAGTCT
The DNA here is from genome assembly GCA_038048925.1 of Garcialebias charrua. Classification (NCBI taxonomy): domain Eukaryota; kingdom Metazoa; phylum Chordata; class Actinopteri; order Cyprinodontiformes; family Rivulidae; genus Garcialebias; species Garcialebias charrua. Next base: position 18,067 of record JBBPBX010024697.1, read on the forward strand.
GACGTGATTCTGCTCCGTGGTCAAACTGATCAAAACGAGACTTTTTAAAATCACTTGTCCTCCATACCAAGGAGGAGAGAGACCGTGCAGCCTGTCATCCTGCCTTTCTGGTGAACACGGCCTCCAGATGTTTCTTTCTGGTGAACACGGCCTCCAGATGTTTCTTTCTGGTGAACACGGCCTCCAGATGTTTCTTTCTGGTGAACACGGCCTCCAGATGTTTCTTTCTGGTGAACACGGCCTCCAGATGTTTCTTTCTGGAAAGGTTTAGCATATGTCAGCAAGACGATGCTAAACCACATCATTGCTGCAGCAGAAGAGTCCAGGTGCTGAACTGGTCTGTCTGTGGTCCACACCTCCCACCAGCTGAAGAGCTTTGAAACAAAAAACATACAGCAAAGAAGAGCCAGGACTGTTGAACAGTGGCTCCCGACCCTGAGGAACACCATCCTGCATGTTTCAGTTGTTTCCTGCTCCAACATGCCTGATTCAGTGATTTGATTACTTCCTGGTGCTTTGCAGAAGTCTGTTAAATCACACATTCAATCAAATCAGATGTGTCAAAGTAGAAAAACAAAACATGCAGGATGGTGTTCCTCAAGGACCACTGTTGGGGACCATTGAGCTTCTGTCCTCCATGGACCAGAATGGGACAACCTTCTCCTCCAAACCTCCAGCAGCTGCTCTGGATGATCACAGACTGGAGTTAGAAGAAGAGGAGATGCTTCACAGAGACACACCTGGACCTGGAACATCTGTAGAGACGTGCTGTTGCCGTCAAATTCAAAATGACCTTAATTTCCCACAAGTGGTACAATTTATTAGTTTAAACACGTTCTATCTTCACCATGTCCCACTGTGAATTAAATAAAAGTTCAATAGGTTTGAAAATCATTGCATTCAGTTTTTATTTACATTTTACACAACATTGAAACTTGGTCAGCATCGGAGCTTCATTAATTGAACATTGATGGCTTGAGGAGGGTAACTCTGACCCCGTGTGTGTTGAAGCTGATATATCTGTCTAGTTTTTCCTTGGTGTTAAAGTGTATAGAGCCTATAAAAACAATAAGCTTGATAATTATTTTCCTTCACACATAAAACACAAATACAGATGTTTACATGATGTAATTAACCAAATACTGTATGTGTCTGACAGTCTGTCCACTCCTCAAAGTGGCTGATTGACAGATTGTTTTTATATTGACTTTTATTTCCTGACGTTTTAAACTTGAAAACGTGGGGCTGAGGGGTTTTGTTGGTTTGTTACACTTTGTAACTCGAAATCAGTGCTCCCTCCGTTTCATCAGAACTGATGAGTTCACGTCTCGGAGATGAGGTCATCTCTAAAACGTACATTTCTTCAGCTGCGTGTCGTCTCACTCGACACGAGTCATTTCAGTGACTCACTGAGGTCCTGTCCACTCGGCTGTAAACAAAGAACTTACAGCTGGTGTTGAACACTTTGATGGACAGACGAGTCGTTTCAATACTTTAATTTGAATATCCAGCAGTGATTTTGCACTAAACCTCAACATTGAAATAAAAAGCTGTGTCAGCATGTTGGTGATTTGTTTTGAGGCAGCCGGTGTGTGAGTCTGTGTGTGAGATGTACCAGCTGGAGTTTCATTTCCTTTGTGTTTTGTTGTCTGCTCCAGTCTGACCAGCGTTCACATTCAGGACCCAGATGTGCACATTTGAAGTGAAACCTGAAGAATGTTTTCAGTTTCATGTTTCTGTCCAGGGACACAGCACCGCCTCACAAAATGAACGTTAGCTCCTGAGCTCTTAAAGACTGAGTGGTGGGGGAACTCGATGGAGCTGGACGCAGAGGGAGCACTGAGTTTCAGCCATGACAGGACACATGATGGTTCTGCTCTCGTCCTCCGGTTGTTTCTTTATGTAACATTTCTGTCATGTCTTGTCTCGGAGTTGTTCTCCTCACACACATTGATCCGTGCAGTCCTTTCTGTAAGCTAACGCTACGATGATAAAAGATTTCCACTGAAACTTGGTCTCCTGGTTCTTCCTTGTCTTGTTACATGAGTTCATCTTTCCCCCGACACATTTTCACCTTTTACAGAGCTGCTGCCTCTCAGTGAGCAGGTCCCTGGTTCAAATCCCGGTCAGGGGCCTTTCTGGGTGGAGTTTGCATGTTCTCTCCGTGCTGTGTGGGTTTTCTCAGGGTGTCCCCCACCTATCGCACAGTGACCGCTGGACATGGGCACCATGTGACTCCCGTGACCCGAAAAAAAAAAAGAAGCGGGTAAAGATAATGGATGGATGTAAATAAACTTTACTGTACAGGTATCAAAAGGCTAGCTAAAATAATAAAACAGCTAAAGGCTAGGCAACCAGCAGAACAGTAGCTAAATGTTAAGCAGGTTTGATGAAGCAGATCTCAACAATGTTTTTGAAGAAAACAACATCTGAAGGTATTGAGTAAAACGCATTAAATGTAATGTTTAAAGAATATTAAAGTTACTAAAATGAACGTCAGCACCTATTTTCTGAGCAAGAGAATGTATAAATGGTTGAAATGGAAAAAAGTCTGCACCAAAGAAAGAGAAGGAGAGAAACAACAGAGTGGACTTTGAACAGAGAAGTAAATGACTAGTTTAATAATCATCTATTGTGCTGAGTCATCGTTCACTAAGTAGAGTTCAGGACATGTGGTGGTGTGTGACTGAACATCACACTCATCCCTCTTCAACACAGCAGCAAGAAGCATGGCTGCTTCCTCATTACCAACTGATCTTTAACAAACCGGTTGTACAAGTCAGCACACCGCTCCGAGGTAAAGGTTTATGAGATAACAAGAGACGTTAAAGAAACAACAACAGAAGTTCAATTGTCTGAGGTTTTAAAAAGACAAACAGATAAATGAACAAGTGAGACAGACCAACATAAAGTGGATAAACACACATCAGTAGATACAACGTGTGTACATGTACATACTTTAGAGCAGGGGTTCTCAAACTTTTTGGGTTCGGGGACCTCCTCATGTTTCTTAAATCATTTTCAGTTTGTCTCTTTGATTCTGTTCTAATTTAATTCATTTAGTCCTAGAATTGCACCGCTCAAGGTGGCTGCATGTTGGAGTAGCTGTTACTTTCATTCTGAGACGTTGCTTTTGAACATTTTATTTAATTGTTTTTCTGGATGTAAATGGATTTTATTTCATTAATTTTTTTTTATTTTTGTGATTACTTCCTCTGGTATCAGATGCTGTGCAGGATCTTTACTGAAAGCCTTTTTACTTTTGGACATTTGTTATGAAGCGTAACCATGATCCAAATGAGTTGTAAAGGAGGCACCATGGATGCATCTCGGCCTACCTGCGGAGGTGCTCGAGTGAGTGACTGCTGAGATCCTTGGAGCTGGCAGGAAATGTGGCTCATGACAAGAAGACCAGGATCATCTCCTGACACCTGCAGCTGGCTGTCCACAGTGATGAGGAGTCAACAAGCTGCTGAGAGGAGTGACCATCACTCAGGGAGGAGTTCTGCCCAACATTCAGCTGGTTCTGCTGCCCAGGAGGACCGAGAGGCCCGCTGGGTCTGGGTGGACGGATCGGCATCTTTATCGATTTCCCTTTGGGATTAATAAAGTTTTTTTAATTGAATTGATGTGTAAGATAAATACTTAAAACCTGTTCTTTAATAGTGTTAATACAATTTATATATTTAAACATGATGTATTTTTCAACCAAGACACACTTAATTAACAAAATGTTTAATTTCAACTTCCAAAAAAGACAGTTTTGAGAAAATCAACAGTATTAAAAACCACTTTAAAACTTTACCTATTCACACAATGATCATAATCAATGTATTGACACTTGTTCAAATTATAACAGAAAACCTTTTACATAAAACTGAACAGAATCATAACAGCAGTAGTGATATCAAGTAAATATTTGTACTAGGTTCTAGTCTTACCACAGACAAATCAGTGATGATATCACACTGAATTAGTGGAAGGATGAGCCTGTCTCTCACAACACACTTTTTTTATATATAGGATAGAAAGAAAGGAAAGACAGAAAGTAAGACTAGTATAATAAATATACACAAAAAGAGCACAAGGCAAATACACCCGACCGCTGTCTGTAAACATGCAAAGAACATGACAGAACATAGCAACACAATACATATGTATAAAAGACAGAATATTCATGACTTTGCAGTAGATTTCTATAAATATATATACTTACATATATATACATACATACATATACAAGCATATGCAGTCACATACATATCTACATATGATATCTACATATATATCCCTACATCTATTTGTGTGTGGTTGTGAGCATGCATAAATGAATAAGGCTTCTCTAATAGATCATTCAATAGTGACCGTGAAGCATCAGAGACCCGACCCCCAAGACCCGAGGCAGACACAGGGGGGACCATGAGCTCAAGACCCCAAGAAGGACCCTGAGCTCAGAGCCCCTAGGGCCACCCAAGCAGGAGGAACCACCCACCCACCCCCCAGATCCAACCACTTCTATTCTTTGAGTGACAGATGACAAAAGACTCTGAGATCATCTTCTACTTGTGAACGAGCCCTGAACTTATTTTTCATTGTCGTCAAAGTGGAAAAAGATGATTCCCAAAGGTCTGGTAGGGAAGGGGAGCAGTATTTGCATGACGTCAGCAGAATACTCATTAAAGTTGACATGATTCACCATCTGGCCTGTAATGTCCGATCACAGGAGGACTCCAGGAGTTGCTCTTCTGTCTCACCTGCAGGTCATTTTCTGTTGCAGCTGGTGCAAATGGGTCACACACCAGTTCCAGGCATCAGTGTCTACATCTGAGAAGTATGTGCTGAAGTGCTCAGAGACACGAGGTGTGAGGTGATGACCTCCCTCACTGTAACCACAGACAAGTTCTTTAATCCAACTCCACTCTTGAGCAGTCATTGCAGCGGCTCCATCCGTACAAACAGCCACACATTGCTTCAGTCTGGCTTCAGTCATGAACACGTTCAAAAGTTTGAATAAGTTTTCATTCAACCTTTATTTCTACAGGTTAGTCTCACTGAGCCTCGTGGACTCGTTTACAAGAGAGACCTGTTCTTCAAAGAACACAGATGAGGTACACACAATAGTAGACAATCATAAAAAGCCTATAACGTAAAAAAAAATAATGGAAGAACTTATATAAAATGAAACAAGAACAGCTACATTATAAACTTATAAAGTGATGTACTGTAGCTGGTTTTGTTTTGTTTTTTATATAATTTCTTTAAAATGTCCTCACCTGTCATTCTGCCCAGCTCCTCCTTGCAG